>NQII01005099.1:161680-173834 GCA_002778355.1 Clitarchus hookeri | reverse complement strand
CGGTTCATTTGATTGGTCAATCAAAGTTGTAGGTTGTTTGGTTTTGATATTATAGACCTTTAAATTTGGGTTATTCTTTTATACTCATCCTGTATTATAGTATTATATAATATAAATATAATATAATAATATAATTTTATAATAATATTATGCAATCAATTTTACAAATAACTGATGCAGTCTGAGAGAGACCAGATAATAGGGCTGCGAGAGACAGGGTAGACAGCGTGCTGAAATGCTTTTTGTTTAGGCCATACGGATTTCACAGTCAGATGGTGCTACAAACACTGGACATACGAAGGTACTCTGCATGGTGGACTAGTTACGGATAACCTTAAGGGGTCTACCTACCTGCTGCTTGAACTTCATTGCAGTGTGTTTGAAATACAGGTTTTAACACAAAACTATTAAATGTGTGTCTAATGCATGATATATGAAATAAAAACTTCAGACAAGGCCTGTTGAGTGCTTTCAAGACATCACANTAAATGTGTGTCTAATGCATGATATATGAAATAAAAACTTCAGACAAGGCCTGTTGAGTGCTTTCAAGACATCACACAATAGAGGTGCCATTTTAGAGCACTCCAACATAGCTAAAAAAGCTATTGCACACCAGTTCAGAGCCTTGTGCTTGGTGGTGACGGTACACTTGATGCGTGTGATACTGTCATCCTTATTGCTTCTGTGCTTCTTGGCCTCAAATGTAGAAAATAGCTGCAAATAGGCAGGGTCCTTAACAGATCACTAGGAAGGAGGACCACTTAATTGTTAGGCAGGCATGAACAAAGCCAGTGACTACCTTGTCCACTATCCAGAAATATATAGAAGCTTCACAAATGCATACCAGAGGCATTTCTAGGTGCCTAGCACAGGCAAATATGTGATCCCAATGATCTTCACATGATACATTTCCTTTATTATTTTTAAAGGCTGCAATGTTAGCTATGTGAGTAATTGATGATGGCAGATTATTGAAAAAAAAAAAAAAAAAAAANGTCTTAATCTTATTTTTTTTTAATTTCTGGTGTTATAGTTATGAATTTTATTGTTGTAGAAAAACAGTGTTGGACAGTGTCCAAAATTATACATTAAAAGGGTAGGTGGAAATTTTTTCAGAGATATAATAGATGCTGTTGAAAAGAAACAGATTGTCATGCAAAAAAAAATGAGGCAAAGAGTGATGACACAGGAAAGTACTCAAATGGAATCTGATCCAAAAAGGTATAGAGGATGCCCAAAAAGCAGTTGGAGGGACAAGCTATGCAAGAGGCAATGCTGTCATGAAATCTGACAGATGTCTTTTACATTGCACAGGCTCGAAACTGAGGGTGAAGAAGCAGTGACATCTCCAGTCAACTCCTTAACAAGAGTATGACAAATGAATTTATTCACATAACAACAACATATTATAGGAATCTTTATATTTAGGATATATTGTTTCATTTAGAATGTAAGATATTGTTCCTATTTTTAAGAACACATGTATACACATTATGAACATGGTACCTGCCTGCCTTATGGCTAGGGACAAAATTTTATGGTTTTATTTTTAGCTCAATTTAATTTGAAAATTTAAGATTTGAGTGCTATGTTTTTATTCATATGAATGCTCTATTAAATTAACAAAAAAGCATATTTAAACATATATTCATGTAAAATTTTAATACGTAGCTTTTATATGACTCTGTAATCAAGAGTAAGCATTCTATTTAAAATGAAATACATTAGACATTCTGTTGTATGAACACATTTCAGGTTTCAAAATATTTTCTGGTACAAACATTGAAGTTTTTAGATAATGTGTATTCCCTTTGGTCAGTATCTTACAAAAATATGTGGAATATAATTCATTAGGAGTGATGATTAAACTTTTACTGATAAATAGAGTATTTTTGCTAATTTAGTTTTATTTTGTCTCCTAACTTGAATTTTGGTGTTATGCAAAATATTAAGATGCATTTCTGTTTTATTTATATTTTACTGCTATTCACCATTTACAGTAATCGTGTCTCTACGTATAGCATTTTAGAATATCAGTTATACAGTGAGCTTGTGAAGATATGCAATAACTTCACTCATAGTCCATAGGTGTGGGTTCCATCCTGTCCAGTTGCTCTGGGGGTGGTTTTAACTAGTGTTTTTCCGTATCCAGTCCAGAAAAATGCTGGAGTCGTCACTTACTAGGCTAAGAACCTGATAAATCTCACTACATGAAACGAGATATAGAGAAGCCAGGTCTGATTACGTTCAAAGGTTAAACATGCTGCAACTCCAAACCATTGGGATACCAACTTTATGGTAAAATTTTTTTTAGTAATGCCAGGAGCTGGACTGGAGCCCACAACAATCTGACCTGCTTGGTCTTATGAATTTAATGCATTATCCTGCAGGGCCACTGAGAACCCAGATAAATAAAGAAGAATATTGGTCACATGTAGCGTGCACCTGGTTGCAGGAAAACTCGTGTCTACATTTCACAGTTGGGGCTGCTTGCTCTGGTGACTCATGCAACGTGCTGCGCTGCAGCAACACTACCAGGGCACAGTGCAATGTCCAATGCAATGGCACTGCTGTTAGCGAGGTGCTTGAGTCGGCAGCGACAACCAGTGGCGACACTGTCACACACTACCAGTTTTGGCTGCTTCTCCTCCTGCTGGTGCTCTGCTGGGTCGGCATGGCCATTGTTGTCAGCGTTGGGGATGCCATCTGTTTCCACATCCTGGGTATGCTACCCCACACCCCACACTAGTTTTAGAATAATTATTTTTATATCACTGTTTTATAAGGGGCAGTGGTGGCGTAGTGGCCAGGGTGCTCCCCTCCCACCACGGTGATCCGGGTTCGATCCCCGGCAGGTTCACTCCCGGATTTTCGCATGTGGGAATCATGCTCAACAATGCCGCTTGCCAGTGGGTTTTCTCAGGGAGCCTCCGTTTCTCCTGCCCTTGCATTCCAGTGCTGCTCCATCCTAGGGTCTAATTTCATGTCATGTCCAGGGATGACGGGCACCTACGGGTCCCAGCTTGAAAGCCCGTCATTAGGAGGGTGTCGTCTCGTCCTGGGTGCACTCCCCACACAATTTATTTTTTTTTACTGTTTTTATAGCATACTGATGTAGAAAAGAGCTACATGTTTATATGACCCTCAGTTAATTGTGTATTTTTGAAAACCATTACTTTGTTATTTATTTCCACTGTGTATGCATTCTTCCATAACCACATTATTCCCACAGGTTTAATGACTGGTATCTGTGCATCAGTCATATGATAATGATGCCTCATGGTTTGGAGTAGCCCATGTCTGGATCAAACTAAGTGAAAGCAAGTGTCAGTATGCCTCGTTGACGTCAAAGGGCGCCATATAAGCATGTGAGTGAGTTCGAACAGGGCAGAATGATCTGTCTCCGGGAAACGGGTTTGTCATACTACGACATTTCTGCTCGTACAGGGCATGCTGCTACAACAGTGATGCATGTGTGGAACCAGTGGATAGAATACAGTCGCACACAGTGATGAGCGGGTACTGGACCGCGCAATGTGACCACAGCACAGGATGATTGCCATCTTGTAATGGCCGTAATGGATTGTACAGTCTCATCCACAGTGTTGGCTCAACACTAGAGAACTGCAATGGGTGTGGATCTGTCTGCGTCGACAGTTTGACACCGTCTGCTTTGGGCTGGGCAGGTGGCTTGTATGCCATTGTGTTGACTTCCATTGTCCAAAAACCACAAACGCCTCAGACTGCAATCAGCAAGTGAACGCTGGCATGCTGAGTGGCAAAATGTAGTGTTTTTGGACGAGTCCCGCTTCAACCTGTCCTACAGTGATGGCCGTATACGTGTTAAACGCTACCGTGGTGACCGCAATCTGGCAGCCTGCATTGAGCGGCATAGCTGGCAAATGCCAAGTGTGATGGTTTGTGGGATGCCATTGGATACAACATGCTATCTCGACTCCTACATATTGAGGACAATCTGAACAGCAACCGGTACATTAGGGAGGTTTTAGAGCCCGAGGTACTGCCCCTCCTTCAGGCAACTCCATATGCCCATATTTCAGCAGGACAATGCCCGGCCACATGTGGCGAGGAATGTGTAAACCTTCTTCAATGAACAACGGATACCACTGCTTCCTTGGCCTGCATGTTCGCCTGACATTTCGCCCATCGAACCTGTCTGGGATAAGGTTGGTCGGCGACTTGTTCGTCACGGTCCTCCAGCAACCACTGTTGATGCTTTGTGGACTTGCATACAAACCGCCTGGAGGGAGATTCCCCTTGACATATCCCGGTCCTCTTTGATTCCATGCCACGACATTTAGGGGCTCTGATTGCATGTGGGGGCTTCATACCATACTGAATTCACAAAGACAGATTCTGTCTTCCTGATTCTGTAATCCTAATCATGTGTGTATTGTCATGTACATAATATGTGGTATAAAGTTCATTTCAATCACATGTATCCTTCTTGGTGTTACATTTTTTACAAACATTAGTGTTGAATTGGACCATGAACTACAGTAGATGTGCCCTTAATTTATAAAAGTTGACTACCCTACACTTACTATGGTCTTGGCTCTTGCCTATTTGTGGGTGACTGGGTTCTGCTTGGCCCAAGGGTTTGGCAGTTTCTCTACTGGTGCTGCTGTATCCAGGGCGTTTCCCAAGAGTTTTTGTAAGCGGGTGGATAACGGGTTTGCAGACTCAGACACGAGCAGTCTTCTCTTCCACTGGGTCTTCAACCAAAGGAGGTTCCATTCTCCTTCTCGATGGGCATTTTACTTGTGTTATAGATATTCGTCTATAACACAAAAGTCTTGTTGGGTGGATACAAACCCTGGTATCCACCCAAACAGACTTTGAGAGCTAGCCGCTTAATTCTTGACTGGAGGGGTGAAGAGATGATGTGTGGGCGATGCTGGTTCAGCATTTTTCTGCGGGCCTGCATGATGGGCTCTGTTCCCCTCCTTGTCTCTGATCAATGTTTTAGGCAGCTCTGTTTCATGAGGTTGCTGAGGGCACTGATTTGCTTTTGCCACCTTGACTTGTTATCCCCCTTGAAAGGAATAAGGCATAGAGTTGACAATGCAGTGGGTTGAGAGTGAAGTGGTAGGTATACAAGGTGGTGAGTTAGGGGAGAAGAGGAGGTCCCCGACGCTCTCGTATGCAGTTTCCCTACCCTCCCTCTTGTGTAAGATTGAGGGCAGTAGGATACTTTCCCCCTTGTCCCAATTCTCTGTCCTCTGCAGATCAAGATGCAGTGGTATAATGGAGATTGGTGACCAGGGTTAGATATTCTTCCCAGCAGATAGAGATGTGGTAATACAAACAGAGATTGGTGAGTAAAGAGGCACGACTCGTGGTTCCTCTTCAGCGTCTCTAGTGGGGGCAGCCGAGTATCGTGCTCATTAGTACTTTCCGAGTGGCCATAGGTCAAACGACAGCATGAATGGCCACTGTACTGGGCACCAGATGCAGACATGATCCCTCGCCTAGGATGCAATCACTCCTGCCCCTCACAGTCTTGTGGCCATAACCTGGTTCCCTCTCTGGCCCCTTATGGTCTGTCGGGTACCTCTTGGTATAATAAATGGCTATGGTAACAGTAAGTTAGGTGAGTGGAAGAAGGGTGGTAAATTAACTAGTAAACAAATGGTTAACTGGCAAAACACTAGCTACGTGGAATAATGTACATAACAGTCTGATGTAACACAATTGATTACCTCAAGGACTAAAGTCTGGCAAACGCATGCACGAGTGTCTATTGTTGCCAAAATGTCTTATCAACCCTGCTTCTATCACTAACTCAGGGACACCAACATGGCGCATTCACTGGGGCGGTGCTGCGAGCACAGCAATTGAGGACTCTGAAGGAATGAGTACGGTTCCTAGTCTACCTGCTTCCTTCCAGACACGTTATGTGGAAGTGCTGATGATCTCTGATGAACAACTAGTGTTCCTGCACTGTGCAAATCAATACAGTGTAACCTTATTAAAATGACGTCTCACAGTTTCCAGAAATACAGTTGTAATGACAAGTTGGTTGCTGTTGATATTTTGAGGAATTTTGGACTAATTTTGAGCCACTCCCAACCCCTACACATCAAAAAGTGCAATATATTTGCATGAAGTCCATGTTCAATTGTTTCTAACGCAAACATGACATGTTATTTTAATTAAATATAAATTAATTTTAATAGCCAGACGTCTTCTGAAAAAAATTATCTGAGAGGCCTATACTAGCCTCCCCTTGTCACCCAATATGTTAAAAATATAGAGTAGTGCAAGAATTTACCTATGCAATTAAGTCTATGTTCAACTGTCTCTGGCATAAAATCAAAACAAGATTTTTGCATGGAATATTAATTTAATTCAATAGTGAGACATCTGAATAAAATGTTACCACAGAAGTGTATTTGCTACCTCCTTTTTCACCAATCAATGGTAACATTGAACACTGTCTACTTTTTCTAACGCAAATTCAATGTTTGATGGCCTCTTGCAAAAAAATTTGAGAATATTTCAATAAAATATTAATTTATATTAATAATCAGAGATCTTCTGAATAAAATGATATCACAAAAGGGTATCTGCGACCTCCTTTGTTGCCAATCAATTATATAAACATTAACATTGAACATGGCCTACATTTTTCTGAGCGAAAATACAGTGTTTGGTGGTGTCTTTTGGCCAAAGATTGTGACAGTTGAGGAGCTCCAGGGATGTGGGAGATGTCATTAACTTACCTTGCAAAGCGAAGAAACGTGAAATATTTTGGGGTCATGTGGCCCTGGAGTCCTCATTGGATGAAGTTGTAGATGGTGCATGTAATCCAATGTGCCTGCCTAAGTTAAATATATGTTACTCTGCAACATCACTAAAGTTCCGCTCTTGAGATAGTCACTGGCATCTCAGATACCATTAAGTTAAACTGATTATACTAATTTTGCAAGTAGGTGCAATGTCCTGAACAACCTGTAATGTTGCAAAACATGCCAGTTGTGACACAGTCGAACATTAGCTCGCCTAACTCAGTCGGGTATGAACACTGAGACTCAAGTTTATAAAGGCACCAAAATAAAAATAATCAGACGAACCAGAAATATAGTTCAACTGGATTTAATTATACTTTGCACTTCAGTTACAACAGCGGCACAGAAAATACTGCAGTTCAATTACAGCAGCGGCATAAATAAATACTTCACAGCAAACAAGAAGTAACAAGGTGAGAATGACAGTATTGATTATTCTGCAGTCGGAAAACATTCAAATCATGAGGATAATTGCAAAGGCGGGAGAGAAAAAAAACTCTCCTGTTACCCTAAATGAATGACCCCTCACACTGGCGGAAATAATTTAGTAGTTTTAAGTTAGTCCAAAATATGGTGAAAAAGAAAGATCGCGGACGCTGCTGGTGTGAGTTGCAATCACGACTTGTGTGTACTCTTCAAACATCCATCTTGGGTACTCACCAACTGGAAACTGACTTAAACTGAGTCACTCGACTAGGAACTGACTAGCACTGAGTTAACTGAAAACTGCCCAATCGGGACGTCGCGTGATGCTGTCATATCTAAAAATAGCGCACACACCCCTTGCAACACGGGCGTGTATCTCATCACGTAGCCACAGCGCGACCCTTGTTATCCTGCATATATTGCACCGTATTGCAACTGCCAACTGTGTGTCCAAGCTTCCTAGTAAAAGAAAAAAATGTATCACTTTATGATAACCAATGCTATGGCCAAACGACTTGAAATAAAATTGTGAACTTTGCAAATCAAAAATATATAAAATAAATACAAATTTCTACTATCACCAAGCTTCTAAACACTAAACAAATTACTTTATCCTCGAAAGTATAGGAAAATTAAAATATTTCCTGCACATATAGATTACTATAACTTGCAACATTACAAACCTAATGGCTCACTACACAAGAAAAAATGTGCAAATAGGGGAAAGACTTGTTCTTTGCTCACTTTGATGGTACATTTACACAGTACTTATATACACATTTAAATACATGGGCTTGGCACTAGGCCCACTGAAAGCCTAAATGGAAAATGTGGCGTAAAAACCACTCAGTGGCTTACTAGATTCGCGAAACACTATGTCCTGGGGAGGAACCACAGGAAGGCAGTCAGTCCACCTCTCTGCACATAATTACATAGTCTATTGCAGTTAAAATGATTTGCATCTGAAATTTTAGCTGCAGAGAGGGGTCTTGCGGAGTGACACTCTCGCACTGCAGCTTGGCCCAGGCGCTGAATCCTGACTGGCATCATGGTGTCTGCTTCGACAAGACTTTGCAAAAATCTTCGCCAATAGGTGAAAATACAATTTGCCCTTAACTAAAGAAAACAAAGTACATGATAAGACTCTAAAATGCAATGAAAATACTAGTGTGCCATATGCAGCTACATTTAAATGATATACATCTGAAGTAATCAGAGGGATTGGTATGGCACAACCCTTAAAAAAGCATTTTAATGAAATGTTAGGCCAGTTTTGGCAGTTTGCTGAAATTATGAAAGTACATGACAGCACTCATTAAATAATCTATCAATTTAATAAAATTAAAATAATTATTTATTTGTGTCCTAATGAGGAGCTTCGCCAATGGGCGAGTCTATGTTTGCCAAGAGGTACTGGCAGGCATGCCGAACTACACAGAATATAAAGAAACTTAACTTATTATGTTTTTAAAGGGGCCCTAAGCCCATACAGAACTTGTCTAATTAATTAGGCATGATTTTTATTGCACTTTCATAATTTTATATAATTTCTCCACATCACTATCACTGCTGGTGTAACATCTCTAGGAGACACACTGGGTGTCGTGGCATTCCCTCCAATGGTAATGACGCCTGATTGCAGTGACAATCTGGGGACACCGTGCCAGTCCGCTTGCTATTCTGCCCCAAAATTTACTCCTTGAGACGAATAAAGCAAGATGGCCTCTGGAGTCATGTAGTCAACGAAGGTGAGGGGGGAAGTTTATGACCTCGTTGCTTTGTGTTGGACTCGCTGATGAAGTGGTGGTCAACAAGGGCAAGGTGTTGTCCAGGTTGGTTGTTGACTCCAGCGGCACAAACTGTCACTTGAGAGTTCATGGATGTGTGGTTCACGTCAAATGTCCCCTGTATCGGTGTCAGTGTGTGTCTGCAATACCTCAGGTGTCCCATCACATTGTCAGCCGCAACAGGTTGTGGGGGGTTGTAGCTGATGATGAGGCCTCAGCTGGTAGTAGCTGCAGTGTGCGGCATGGCACTCATAGGCAGTTCACAGGGTCATGACCCCAGCGGTGCAGCTGGGCTGCAACATAGGCACGGGTAAGTGGGGTTACCCCTCCAAAGGCTGCTCATGCAGGGCAGTGCATTTGGCATACCCTCTTGGAGTGTTGGGGAAGGGGTGAGTCCTGCTCCACTGCTAACACATCTCTGCTGCTGCTGAATGTCTGCCGTGAGTGCAAGGGGAGAGGAGAGTGCCCTGCTGTCAGGCTGTCTAGGCCTGATACACTCCTCTTGTCGCTGTGTCCTGCCGCCCACAATTTGACATCAGCTGCTGAATGGTGCCTTGAGGGCATCATGGTACAGCTGGGCAGGGAGCTTACCTGTGGGGAGATCCCACCCACAGGCTGGCCTGTGGGCTGAACACGAACTCTCCGACAGCAATTGTGATGCTTCGGAGACATAACAAAACACAAAGTGAATGTAGTGATTACGAACTGCACTGTGATACATGTTTTGTTAAACATCACAGCATATTGAAATTCTGTGACATCACAGAGCAAACGCATACACTTAAAATGGTTACATAATGACAGCTGTAGCTATACCTGCACCTAGGGCAGGTGGCCTAGATGTATCTGACACTGGGAGTCCTGGCCGGGGTATTAGTATAACTGTTGCCTGCAGAGGACCCAGGAATAGCCACGGTTATCTAATAAGTGTCAGGGGGCGGTATCTGCCCGCGAGTTTTTATGTGCACTGGGCGGAAATCAGATTCTGGCTGACCACATCTAGAAGCTGAAGCGAAGAGTGCTGAACTGGAGCTAGAATAGTTCTTTAAGCAATTGCCTCACGCCGGTGTATGGGGTGGGGGCAGTGGTCCTTTTCCGGTGTTTTGATAGGCGAGATGAGCAGAGGCAGTTGCCACTCGTAGTGCCTCCTGATCTTCCCAAGCTTAATGTCGTACTCGAACCTCGTGGGAGCGGGAGGCGGGCTGGCCTCATTACTTATTGCACAGTTCGTGATGACTAAATAAATTAGGAGGTGGATCACTTTCAGGCCAGGAAGTGGCACATCTTTTTGAACTGGCTTTCTACTTTAAATGCTTTCTCAGTACCAGAACATAGGCAGGTGGAGTAGTTGACATGAGGGAAAACACACTTGCTAGTAGCTTTATCGGGTTTTACTGACCGCACTGGCAACGAGTACCATTTACACATACATTACACTTGTTTAAGAATACTTGCTTACAAACACTGGAAAGCACTGAAAACACCCTATCTACTCTAACACCGCGACCGTGTGGCACTGAATGGTGTTGACACGACCAGAAATGGATGGTGGCATGTGCTGCATTGAGTACTTGTTCTGGCAAAGCGTGGGGTTCATTCCCAACGTCCACGTAGGCCTGCACCCTGGTGGTTGGATTAGAATGTGGAGGGATGGCAGCTGAGCGTGTTTTGACCCCTGTGCCCAGGTAAAGGTTGACAGTGGTTGAGCGTATTTCGACCTCGGCCCCACTGACAGGAGGTTTTGAGGTGCGTCCTGCTACCACTTAACGTGTTTTGGCCCCTGGGTAGTAAAACAAGGTTTAAGAGAAGGTAGGAATCCTTCATTGCCACTGAGCGTGTTTCGCCCCTGGGCAAAGAAGATGGGTTAGCGGTAGCGACACTGAGCGTATTTCGACCTCTGGGCATCGGGAAGGTGAGTGGTTGTGGAGATGATGTGGACACTGGGGTTCCACCTTGGGGAAGGCTCCCTGACGCACTCTATGCTCTGCCCTGCTGGCAACCGGCTTATATACCTGCCCAGCTGGGAGGACGGCTAACGTCACAAAATGGCAGCTATCTGAGTGGAGGGGTGGCACATGACCTCTTTTACGGCCAAGGTAACAAAACAAATGGCCAGTGGGCACTGCTTCCAATATTAACAAACAAAATTTCAGTGCAAAAAAAATTACTTTAAAGAGTTACAGGTACTGACGCTACTCACTCCCTGTGATATACAGGAGGATTCATAGTGTGCGAGTTACCTCTCTGGCGCAGACTACGGGCGCCTTGGGTGTCGAGGGTTGAAACCTCTGGTAATGTTTCGACTGCTTTCTCTCTGTAGCCGTAAGGGCAAAGCTTCGTCGGGGGGCGAATTTTGGAGGTGGAGTGTACTCTTTCTTACCAAGGTGGTGGTGGTTCTCTGCATCAGGGAGGGGCAGGGGGGGTGCTATTGTTCTTACCAGGGGGGAGGCGGGTCTGCGACTGATGCAGCTTCGGTGGGGGTGGTATCTTGAGACGGTGATCTCTCCTTCGAACGAATTAGAGGTGGGGGAAGCAATAACGTATTTGTAAGTGGTGTTAATAAAGCAGATTTATTAAGCGAAAATCACACTGTCCTAGTGTGTACCCAGCAAGTTGGGGGCCTTAAGGGCAAGTTGGGGGCCTTAAGGGCGAATTTGGGGACTCAAATGCTTCTTGAGCAACGAACGCTGGCACTTAGCTGTATTTCCTGTTGGGGTTGTTCCGGTGGTAGGTTGAGGTCCGGTTAGCTGGGCGGCCCTTTACGGACTCTCGGCTGGGTCTCGTTGGCGTGGTGGACACAGCTGGCATCCTCCTTCGGGGCTGACCCTATGGCCTCAGCGACGGCTCTACACGACTGACTGTTCCGGGGTCCTCTCCTCTGCAACGCCACGACACGACTGACTCGACTGACTGACTCGCTCATCCCGGCGTGACGCTTCTGGGCAACGCCACCCCCGATTGCCTCCTCTCGGCGCCGGGTTGCAAACTGTTCACTTCCTCCACGCATCGGGACTCTTAACCTCCTTCCCGGGCGACACCTTAGACGCCGTCAGCGTTTCCCACGCATCTCACCCGGGGCGCCTTGGCACCACCGCCAGACCCCGTTAGCGTTTCTCACGCATCTCA
>NQII01005099.1:144167-161623 GCA_002778355.1 Clitarchus hookeri | reverse complement strand
AGGGCGATTCTGCCTGTCACTGTAGGCCTTTTCTCACGTATCTCTACTATAGGCGCCTCTGTGACTCTTCCAGATGCCGCCCGCATTCCCATGCATCTCATTCAGGGTGCGTCTGCGATATTCTAGCCACAGCCCGCCTTCCCACGTGTTTTAATTCCAGAGGTCCCTCGTCGGCGAACCGCTAGCTTACCTCAGCATTTTCCCCTGCGCGTGTCCATTTTCTCACGCCTCTCAACTGCCTGTCCACCCCTCGGGTCAGCCGGCCTCGCGGCAACGTGTCTACTGGGGCCCTAAATTGAGGATGCGGGTTTAAGATGTTTAAGATTAGTATGTGGCACGTGTCAGTACATTAAATAATTACTTAATTACAAATTTCCACATGATTATAATTCTTTATGTCTATTATACAGTATTTTATTACGTGGAGTGTTGTTCGCGAAACACGTAGCAACTTATCCTTTTCGCATAATGTTCATCTCTTACAATTACAATTATGTGATATTTCATATAGGCATAATCATGGAAGCTGTACAGACATTGTTACTTCCTTAATTATGTTAAGGTTAATATTTTTATTGCGGCTTAAAGTTCATAGCTTCACTTTAACCAAAACGTTAACGTAAACAAATGCTGCTTTGCTGCATAAGATGATAATAGAAACGCTGCTTGTTGGCTTCACACAAAGAACACCCCTACGGTACAGCAACGTGATATATTTTGATAGGCCTAAAGCTAAAACTTTGGCATGTGTCAGTAAATTTTATTTAGTAACTATGTTCAGGCTGTTGTAAACACCTACCTAAAATTATAGAGTTGATTGAAAAAATTACTATAAATAACATCTGCGACAATGTTGTTTACTATTTATATTTGTGGTTTTAAACTTACAGCTCACCAAGCGCGACATCTGTTGGCGAGAAAAGTAAACACCTACGCATCTGTTGACGGCAAAAGTAGTGAAAGTAAACTCGTGGTTCCAGCAACCACCCAACAATAACCTACAAAGACTACTCCAACTATACTAATATATACCTCTTGCAATTGTTTCAAACTGTTTTACATCATATTAGAGTGAATTATGTTTATTTCTTGGTCAATTAGCTTAAAGTAAATTACATGCAGTGTCTAATTTCAGCTCTCCACAGACAATTTTACTCGTGGTGAATAGTACACGATAGTTGCAGTGTTAGTCGCACAAAACTTAGGTCGTACTCACATCTTGCGATTTTCACCACTGCAACGTCATCAAACTCAGACATTTGTGGTACAATAACGAAACACAAGATGTTCATAATCAGCTCGCTTCCTAGTGCGCTACACACTAACAAAATCACTTCTCAATTAACAGAAACTTGCGATATGTGATGTTCATAATCAGCCCGCTGGTCAGGTGCACAGTAGCTGCTGATGATGTGCTGGCAGTCGCTGGTGACTGTTCCTCTTAGCTGGAGCTTGCTTGAGATGCATCCCGCATGGGCGTTGAAACGCCGGGAGTCGTGGGCTGAAACAGGAGCCGGAGGGCACTCCCATCAAATTTGGTGCTGGAGGCACTTCAATTGCCACTTGGGGCATTTGCCATTTTAGCCCATTTCTCAGGTGACTCTATGCAAGCTTGACTGGGCGTCATGGTGTTGGACGTCTTGAGGTTGGCCTCCTCGACCTCCTGGCACAAGTCATCTCTGTGAATGGCTATTTGCCGTCAGCTACCTACTTTCACTAGTCCATCTTACCTCTCTCTTCTCCCTTTAATCTGAATGCCATCCCATAGGGCTGGGCAGCAGAGCACGGTCAGGAAGGCCTTGGCTCTGCCCAGGGAGACCGTGGTGTCCGACCAGGTACGAAGGAGGGTGTACTGTATCCAGTGCAAGAAACTCCAAGGTTAAGGAACGTCACCACCACCCAGCAGACAACCACCACAAAAGCTACAGGAAGGAGCTACACAGAAGGTGTCACTGTTATATGCTTTAACGTTCCTTTTGCTCTCTCACCTCTGCCTCCTTCACCCCTACAGCAGCTACTAAACATCAACCAGATCACTGCACCTGTCAAGGCCATCTGTTGGCTAGAGTTCAGCAGTTACACCCGTGCAGTATGCACACTTGCCTTGGCGATCTGGTTGCGTTCTACCCCTTAAAGTGGCCTTCCAGCCCAGGGTACCGGACACACATCCTGTTTGCACAGTGTGGCAACAAGCTCTCCCTCCCTCATTTGCCCTGGCCGGATGGGTATAAATAGGGTTAGCATAGACACCTGTGGAGTTCTTTTTCACTTACCTAGCTGATTTACCAGCTCACCTTGCTGTCCAGCGTAGTTCACCGTCTTCAAGACCTTCCACCATGCTCCTCGCACTAGCCCGTCTCTCTGAGATGTCTCCTCCCAGTATAAGGCTAGGGACTCCGCACTGCCTTGCTGGCACGACCATGCCGGGCACCTAGATATTTGCTGTCAGGTGTCACCTTCATCCTGCCATTCCGTCACGAGAAACAGACCTTCTTTGCAGTCAGGCTACCCATGCCCTTTTGACATCCTGGGCACACGCTGGGGTTATATGTAGTTTATTCCAAACAAACCCATAATAAACCATACCTCAGGCTTTTATCATTCTGTTCACCTGGTTCTTAACCAACCTCAGTTCAGAGAAGTGGCAGTATCGCTGGTAATCAGGTCTCCTTCATAACAAGGCTTACTTTCAGCCCAGTGGTCCACAGGCTAGTGGCAGTATCGCTGGTGACCGCAGTTGCACAAGCTCTATGTACGAAATACAAACAGTAAGTGGCACACACTATAGTTACATTCTTGTCTTGTTCATTAACAAACAACTGGCCCAGCAATGATAACAGTTCCATCTTATGGAAACTTTTTTGTCTTGACCCATCCTGCCACTTTTAGGACATATGTGCCCTGTAATCACTAAAATTATGAGTACAGCAGCAGTTCACATCATCTTCACAACTACGACAGTATGCTGTGTGCCATATATATATATATATATATATATATATATATATATATATATATATATATTTGGGAACCTATTTGATGGGTACATACAGCCCTGATAACTGCTGCTATATCTTAGAAAAGGGGGGAAGGGGTAACGGATGAAAATCAGGTAACCTGAGAACAGTACATATGAAATAATAATAAGTCTTTTTAGAGTTCATGTTGAAAGCAGAGACGATAATGGTGTACTCTTGTCGACAGTAGTGAATGGCTTTGAAAATATGTAAGGGTATGAGTAAAAAATAGTCACCATGGACAATGATTTCTTTTATTCTTTACATAATATAGCAGACTGTAATCCATTTGGTTACACTCCCACCTCTCGTGCTCTCTCTAATGCATTCCAGGTTCCAGGAATGGTCAGTGACGTACCCCTTCCTTGTGACATTTCTCAAACTCTCAGATATTTGGCGCACAGTATGTATAACAGTGATGTGACTAAAGCATTTTACTGTATTATAATAAATGTGTAGAAATACAACATTTCAATACGATATTACCAGGATTTATGCATAAGGGGAACAGAAATTATGTACAATATGATGTACAAATTTGGATGTAAGGACATTAGGGCTGGTTAAAGTTATAATAAATACATTGTAAAAACAGTACTAATCTGTAGTGTTTGTCACAGTTGGCTCTTGAAATTTAACAATGAAAGGTTGACAACACTGCTGTCATTTGAGGGCAACATCCTGTTAAAAAAAGTATTGCAGACTTTGTAACTGAACTTTGCAGTAATCAACATGGCAGGAATGATCATTATCCAGTTCATAGTTTTTGGTGAAACATAATTGATTTAATGGTTTAGTATGTATTAAGTTTCCTTTATTTGTTGCTTTAAGTTTATATTGTAATACTTCTGAATAATGTTAGTAAACCTATATAGCTGTAACATCCAGTGTTTTTAGGTCTGGTAAGTTGATAGGGATATTGGTCAGAAGTGATATCAGTGAATGCAAGATCATGTTTTTTACATTTTGCCATTTATTTCCATTAGGCATGCACAGATACAAGCTATTTTAATTGTTAGATTACAGTTTTACGTTATTTTATTAAATGTGTAATGATTGATTTTCGTATCTTAGAAACAGAGCAAGAGGATTTGGAATTGAGAACCAGAAACTGAATTTCTATTATGATTAATTAGAATCAAAATAAATGTAACTTTCCTTTCTCCAAAACTGATGAGTTTTGCATTAAGTAAAGTTTAGTGGTGCAGATTTCAATGTAGAAAACAATCTTTAATTGAATTATTTGCATGCTCATGAGCTAGAGTTGTCGGTTAGCTTAACTGCTGTTATTTCTGGAGCTGGTGCTGCTTGCTCGTAACTTCTTCAGTGTGGTTACAGGTGACAAGCCTTTTCTGTATGGAAGACAGCGAATGTGGGGCTCTGTTGGTTGGGGGATATTCTCCTTTGTGACTGGTGTCCTCATTGATGAATTCAGTCGAGGGAAACAGAAGAAAGACTACACATCTATGTTTTATGTTATACTTGTTATGGTGGTCTTAGATTTCTGCATTTCTTTCACATTTAAGGTGAGAACCATACATTTTTTTTTGTACAATAGTTCCAGCATTAATTTTTTTGTTTTAAAAATATTACCTTAAAATTAAACTGAATTTTAAGAATAATTTTGAATGAAACTTTGTGAATTGTGTAAAGTACATATATTTTTGACAACACAAATGTGAACTCTTTTATCATTTTATTACTTGCACCCCCTCACCAGTCTTCAGGATCACAGGACTTATAAAAGTAAAACATTTTCCAGCTCCTGAATTAAATTCTCCCAAGATTTGGTCTTTCTGCTAGAGGTTCCTGATAATTACTGCAAACAACAGGTTTTAGCTTATTATTTATTTCTTTTATAAAGTGTAAGTGTGTGTGTGTTGTTTTTTTTTTCTTCTAGCCTAAAGAAACATGCACAATATGTGTTTCGCACTATTTTTAAATAGTCATTATTAATTCAGTTTTTTTAAAATAAACTCCAGGAAAAAATTACATCAGTAAGTGCATGTTTTTTTAATGTAACTGATGCTTAACTGTAGCAAGTTCAGCAACAAAATGGAAACTGTTGAAAATTTGTGGCCATTGAATTTGCTGTCTTTATGTCCCTTGCACAGCAACAGTTTGCATAACATTACAATGCAGTAAGCCCCGCTGTAAACTTGTATTATATTTCTGTTAACCACAACTCCATAGAAAATGACTTATAAGTTATATTTCCCATGAAAAAAAAATATTAAATCCTGTGTCAGGTTCCCAGGTACTCAAAAATATCAAACTTTCTAGTGGTGCTGTCATGCTTATGCATTATGGGGAATATAGTGTGAGGCTGTACTCAGCTGGTAGTTTGGAACCAGAGACATTTGACCCTGTTGTATGTAACTGTCTGTATGCTACCTTCAGGAGTGGATCTTACCGTAATTTGCATTATAGACTGTAAAATTGCTAAAGGGCCTGCACCCAAGACTCACCAAACATTGAGTCTGGGCCCTTGAGAGGGCCATATTGTACCTGCCTTTTCATGTCTGCAAAGCATGGTTACAAAGGTTTCTTAACATTTGAGGTTATTGGGGCTTTCTGTGAAGTACAGGAATATCTCCTCAATGTCCCAAAATTGACTAACAATATGGTCAAAGATAAACATACAAGTAAATAACGAAATGCCTCTCACAGTCTCAGGAGGAGAAACCTTTCCCATCACCACCCAACCAAATACGGTGTACGTGGATATAGTAGAGGCTTCTCCAGCTGATAGTATGTCCTCTAAACAAACAGGGGATGAGGTCAGCCTCAATCAAGATATAAGTGGAGGTCATTAACATGCAAGTGTGTCAGATGACTCAGAAGTGCTACATTCAAAGGGTGCAGTGGACAAAGATGTAATTTTAGACAACACAAATGCAGTCAATGCCAATAGATGACTGTCTGCCCCTACAGATGTAACAATACACTCTCACTCTACTATTACCTCTTTAACCACATGCATTGATGTGTGAGAAAGTCCATAGACAGAAAGAGAGGTTTTATGACAAACCAAACCAAGTGCTGTACTCACTTTTCTGTAATGAAACTGGACTGATTTGCTGAGTCCAAGAAAGCTTGAACAGTATGAGTTATGAATTCCTTCCTCCACACTCAAGAGTTGTTAACAACAGTACAGTAGATGGATTATCTTTGACATAAGTAATGTGTCATGTCGAGCTGCACAAGTAGGAAACTCTGCTTTGATTGGTGGGATGCTTGCAGACAGTTGAGACAATGCTCATGTGATTTCACTACCTGATAATAGTTCTTACCAGACAAAGACAAAAACTATGGGCAGTGGTGCGCATGTTGCTCACCTTCACCACACAAGCAGGTTCATCATGAAGAAGTGATTATAAATGTCTTTGACGTATGGTGATGTAGTCTAGCCTGCAGTTTTCTGTCAGCTTGCTAACTGACCTTGCATGTCCTCTGTTGACATACCAAAACAAATTCCTGTGCTTGACACTATTTTTGCAGACAGTTAATTAAGTTAGTCAATGTGGGGAGAACATTGTTAGACAACATCACTCCCCACTGTGTCAGAAGAGTGACGTCCAACTTCTTGCAGCAAATGTGCAACAATATTAAGTCCCACTGCTGCACTGGTGCATTAAGGACCTTATGTGCCAACACATTTTCTGTGAATACTGTCAACAACTGTCTCATCAAGGTGGGTGAATCAGTTAAAACATAGGACACTTCCAACAAGAATTCCATGTGAAGTAATATAATTAGCCTTTTGTTTTCTTATCTGTTTGTGTATATTAGCACTGCCTTGTTTATACACTGTTGCCTACTCCTACTCCTAACATCTCCCCTCCTTTTTTTTTTTTTTGGAAAGTCTTCCCACCTTCTCGGTTTTCTGATGGTGTGTCTCAGTGGCGGATTTACACATTTGCCGCCAGCAGGCTATTCAAATTTTGCCGCCCCTACCGACCTGTGCAATTGGATACCCCAGTTCACAATCATATTAATTACAATTTTTTTGTCAATGAAATTGTAACTTTATGATTTGTGCACTATCGTCCTAATTACACCACCTTTTCCCCGTAATTAGTATGATTGTGAACTACGGGATCGATGTGTCAGTTTCTAGATTACTTTTACAACCCAACGATTTAGTTAAGATTGCACAAGAAATAGTTTTTGGGTATATTTCTGAGCTAATAAAAGCTCAATCATGTACTACTAATAAGGCGGGGTAAGGTATGCCTCAATACTACTTACACAATAATGTACATTCGGTAAACGTAATTAGATAATTTTTATTGCTCTGACTTACAGTTTAAAAACAATATATTTAATTATCTGGTAACAATCCGGCTGATAATGTCGATGAAATTCAATTAATTAAGTTATGAAAGTTTTACAATACCTTTTTGCGCGATTTTCTATTGGCAAAATTATCAATTATATTGTTGTATGAAATCTTGTTCATTAGTTCTGACTATGCACAAAAGATCTAAGGCGTTTATCTTTTCTTGGCTTAAGGTAGATCTTAGATAATTTTCACCCATTTTAAGCAAGAAAAGCTTCTCTCACCTGAACAATTTGTCGTTGGTGTACATAGAGCCATGCGAACTGCTATATCCAAGTTTGGATAAACATTTTGCAAATTCTGTTTTCGCAGGAACGAAGATAGACTTTTCAATGATCCAGAATCTGGTTTTACCAAAATTCTTTCAGAAGAAAGGTGGCATTCAAAATGTATCCATTCTTGAACTAAGTCAGTCTCTAAATCATTAGGATACATTTCTTCCAAGAAAAGGGCTTTTTCCGTAAGGGTTGATGATGACAATTCACTCATTTTGGTCAGAAATGAAAACTTTTCATTGAACCTGTTGTAGGCCTCCTGCCGTTTTTCTAATTCGGATACGAGTCTATCAATGAGGACGAGAAATGTGTTAACCCTGAAAGTATCACTCGCAGTCATTCTCATTTCTTCATCGGGTGTTTCATCATAATTTTTTTTCCTTTTCGTTTGTCTTTTTCCCATGTATTTTGTATACTGCTTTGACACGCTTAATTCCATCGCCTTTTGTTCGAAATACTTAAAATTTTCTCGTTCAGCTACGAAAAACTTGCAACGAGATTTGTAAAGATCGGCAACAGTGATCAAATCTACGGTAGAAGCCTGAATTTGAACATTCACTTTGTTTATTCTTTCCAAAAAATCATTCCACACAGCAACCATTACCGCCATTTCCAGTTTTTCGAAATTCAAAAGTATTCCCGTCGCTTTGTTTTGCGTTACAGGCTTTTCGGTACAATCATTCTTGATTGATTCCAAAGTTTTAAGGACTTCGTGCCAACAATCTCTCAAACTTCTACATGCATCCTCTCTAGCTGACCAACGTGTCAAATTTACTCTTTTTAGCGTTTTCCCTTTCCCGATTTCAGTCATTAATTTTTGCCAGCGCTGTGTCGAACTTACAAAAAAACTATGTGACATAAAACATTCATTCGCAAAATTCTCAAAAAGTCATAATTTTTTGTTTTATTATGTGAAAATTCACGTTATAGCGTTTGTAAATTTTCATCTTAACTCGTGCGCTAATTTACATTCAGATTTGCTGACAAATATTTTCTAGTCGCGTGTATTCTATGGTCGTCAAGGCCTTGTAATAATTCCCGCTACCTTCAGACAGTGGACATTTGGTAAACAGTACGACGAGTATTCCTAACCTCAATCACAAAACATGATATAAACATTTTCTGCGTGTTGGTGCGTATTTTTTTTTTTGCCATATTTAGTGAGCAAAGCAACAAAACAGATCATTTTGTAACACTAATTCTGTGAGTATTGGTTTAGTTGCAAGTAAAGGTCGGTGTAAATTTTCAAAATAGCTTTATTTGAAGTAAAACGGAAAAAATCGCTTTATACAAACTAAAATACTGAAATACGCGTTATTTTTCGTTTTATCGCAAATGCAATTTTTTCAGGTCTCTACATCTCACACACGCTGCTTCCCTCTGCAGCCCACAAACTCATGCACTACAGCTGTGCAGTTCGGCTAAGTCCTGCAATGTATTCCCCTTGGCTGCCTATCTTAATAGTTCCTACTTCCACACGCCTCGAGTATCGACAAGCTCACACACTACAACTGAGCTGCTCTGCTAAGCCCAGCACACTCACACCACGCCACAACCATCATCTTGGCCCGTCAGATGGAAAACAGCTCAGCAAAATCTGCAGCCGGCCTATGCGTCTGCCAGGTCTTAACCGAACAAATCAAACCAACCTTTAGCTATTGGGCTATAAAATCAACTCATAAATAAAATTTTAGATAAACGATAAATAAATAAATAAATAAAATCCAAAACACTACCTATGTTCAAATTTTACACAGCCAAAACAAAACAAAATTCTTTAAACCCCCCCCCCCCTTTTTTTTTTCAACCCTGCGACCACCCAAGAAAAAACCCAAGAAAGCATACTTAACATAATTCCAAAATCTTAACCAAAAAAGCAACCCTAGATAAGTTTAAATAATAAATAATAAACCGTGATAAGTCATGCATCTTAAACAAAACAATCATTAGGCTATATCAAAATTGTAAAATACCAAAATTTGATCTATGTAACAATATGATACAATCCATTAGGAAAACCCTGAGATTTATAGGATAATAAAATGGTAGAATCATCCCTAAAATAATCAAGTACATAAATTGCAGGTCAAAAGTAAAGTTTGGTAACATGAAAACATTCAGATGTCCAACTCACAGACCTACTTCACAGTGAAAATACACGTAGCTGTAAAAGATATCCACCAGCAGTCATTACATGTGATACATGCGTAATTTCAGTTCAAAATATAATTCAAACAAGTTGATGAAAGTAATTAAATCAACAGACATAAGGAAAGTGAGATTGTGCCTAAATTAAAGTTGCCCTGAAACACAATATTTTGTCAGGCAGTTACAAGATATAATTTTAACAAAATAAACCACCTACACATCCAACAGTCCTAACAGTTTAAGCCTGCCACCACCATCACTTACAAAAACTCTTTAAGTACCAGACATATTAAAAACTATGTGACATGAGACACTCGAACCAAAACAAAACTCGCAACTCTTGCCAGTGCAACGTTGTTCATAAATAAGTCGTGCAAAGCCGCCAGTGCAAATTAGGTCGTTGAGGAAGCCGTGGATTCATAAAGGTTGAAAACTACTGCAGTGCGACATCATCACAGTGCCACGTTTAAAAAAAAATCCACATCCAGTGTTTACCAGTTGAAGATGTTTACTTTAGGTTATCACTCAATCATAGCTATCCCAGTATTTTAAATTACTGTATGTGTATTTTAAACAATGTGTTTCTTGACACAAAAATTTTGTTGCAGCACACCCAGCAGAAAAAGTCTGAAAACATTGTACGTGATTTGACGAAGTTATTTCCAGATGTCAGAATCATGATGTTTCTTCTGTGGTGCATTGCTTCTGGCTTCTGCACAGGGCTTCTTTGGCAGTTCTTGTTCTGGTAAGAAATGTTGTCTCTCTTTAGCAGAAATTAATTACCGTAGTTAAGATTTTAGTTACAGTTTTATTTTGGTAAACATACTTTCACTTGAAATTTTATTAATGGTTTTACATCTTGCCAACAGCAAGATCAATAGAGACAGTTATTCAGTCAGTTAGGAGAGCAGGGAAGGAATAATTTATGGCCTGCATTAACGAATTACCATGCATTTGCTTGCAGTGATTTCTGAAATCAGGGTAGGTAAACCAGGTATCTAGCCTAGCTCGTTCCAAATACAAGTACAGTGTTTTGCCACTGCACCATCTTGCTTGCCTTTTTGCACGTGATTCAAACTGCATTTTATCACACCACATTACTTGTTCAGCTAGCTGGTGAATTCCGCACACTTATAGCGTCTGGTGGTAGATAGCAGTAATATTATTTTTGCCCATTCTGTTTAATTTGTAGGCATTATATGTAATGTTGTTACCAGCAAATCATATTTTTTTATAGATTATGTACCTTTAGGATGATTATGATACAGAATGACAGTCTTTAATCTCACACTAAAAAGTTTTTTTTATCCAAATTTTGTTTTTAAAATGAACCTGAGAAGCAGATTAACTTAAATGATTGAGATACGCTAAAAATACTTCCAAGTTGAAAAATGTTTTAAGAATTTGGAACATTAATGGATGGGTTGATTTTTACTTGTGGTGGGAAGGGGCTGTACTATTTTTTTTTTGGGATGAGTGGATTGTCACATTCCAGCATGCCACTCCATAAAAGAGAAAGAAAAAATAGAAAGCAGCCCAGCCCACCCCAGTGGCTGGCATTATTTTAATGGCCTTCACGTTACCACGGTACAACGCACCACATGCAAATGGAATGAAAGAAAAATTTCTCACATACTTAACAGGATACCACAAATTGTTGATGCAGTTTCACTCAAGAAATTTTTTTTTTCCTGAAAGTATATAGTGGCCTACATGAGTATATACAGTACTTTTAATTTTTCTGAAATAATCCTTGCATTGTACTTTTGCGTACTTCCACTCATACTATTTCAAATGTAAAGAAAAAACAATAAAAAACCAAATTGTCACATGAAAATCTATTTTTGACACAAACTTCTGTACCCCTAATTCTTTCATTTTTCCTGTAAACATCAAGTTCAGCTAGAAAAAAAAAGAGCAGGAGGATAAATGAGTTAGGAAAGGGCAGACTGCAGGAGTTCTTTGTCTGCGGACTGGCGGAGGGGGTAGTAGTGAAAACTATTGTTCGACACAGCAGTTGCCTGGTCACCAGTACATGCAAGGCAGCCGCCTTTGTCCTTATGCACGTAAGGCAGCGTAAGGCAGCCATAAGGCAGCCGCTTGCAATGCTTAGCTTCTTACACAGCAAGAATATAATGATGCATCATTTATAAATTATCTGAATTTTACATACACTTTGAAGAAATTTTACTTTGAATTACATATTGTGCGGAATTTCGAATTAACCAAACTCCAAAGCACGTAAAATCCCATTCTTACATTCGGAGGCTAACAACTTTGATTTACATAGAATTTTGAACTAACCTAATTCGATTTAATGAGGTTTTACTGTATTACAGTGCTTGAGAATATAATCGCAACCATTTGTGGCCACAATAAATGCAACAAACATATTCTTATACCCATTTCCCTCTAATTTTCTTTTTTTTCAACCAAATTTTCATGGTTCCTGAAAAATGGGTTGTTACTTCGAGAGGGTTACTATTCCTGGGGTCTGAAAATCGAGAGTTGACTGTAAACGTTTTTGCATTTAGCACCCTTTAGTGTCCACAATTTATATTGGAATTCATTATTAAGTAATTACAGAATACTAATTTCCAGATTTTTAATAAATAAGATTTCAGCTCTAAGCTCCAACAATAAACATTTTCGAAATATATTTTCTAGATTTTATGGATAGCCACAGATGAAAATATGAAAAGAATATCTTTATATCCATTCATTTAAAAATAATTTGAAAACATTTTTTTTATTAATTAGGTATCTTGAGGTAGACCATGCAATTTCTTTGAAGAATAGTAAAATATTTTGTTTTGTTAGTTTTTTATTATTTATGTGAACAAATAATACAAAATTGTGATTTGACATGTGATTATGAAAAAACTATGAAATTTAGTTTTTTTATTTGCTGGAAATATTATCACAACTAACATCTACAAGTTGAACAATGCTTGGTACAAATATAAAGCACTGAACATTTTTTGTATCCAAACCCTTAAGTACACTAACTTTTTCCTGTGCATATTTCCAACAAGATTTAGAGTACTTACTAGCATCATAAAATAAAATCTAGAGTTTTCCTCTGTTAAACCACATTCGCAGCATCCTGGTCAGATAGCAACTAAACGATAGTTGAGGTTTCACTTGACAGTAGCGAGATTGTAACTTACAATTGTGGAAATGAGTTCAGATGAGAAAGTAATAAACTTACAACCAGGGGAAAACCCCGCAGGAGGAGGGGAGTGTCACAGGGGATATGACACCCCCAAAACCCTCAACATGATGCTGTCCTGTGAATGTTTTTGAAATTTACATGACGTAATATCAGAATTGTTTAAAATACTGATTTTATTTCATTAATTTAATTATGTTTCCTAAAATCATGATGAGATAGTTCGAAAATGATCCTCCCAAACCGAAAGTCTAGTAGATCCACTCCTGCCTACAGTATTATGGTTGGGACCTTGTGCACTACTTCAGGATTTCCACAATTACAGCATTTAAATTTTTTCTTGCCTACAGTGGCATGCTATTGTTCCATGTGATATCTGTGTTTGTGTGCCTTTTATACTGTGCACATGCCCCTCTGTCTTATTCATGACCAATGTGAAGGCATGGAGTGCAGATACTTAATTACTCATTCTTGCACTTGAATATGTTATAAGTTAGTATGTTTATAGTGTATTCATAGGGGGCATCTAAAGGATGTGTGTTTGTGCTGGTTATAGGTTTGGCACTGTACATTAACGTACGTGATGATGTTAATGATTTAAATTATGAGAAATGGTGAGAATAGGCTGCTAGGCTACTGATTACATTATAAAAAGTAGTCAGAATGCACAAGTATTCACAGGGCGGTACTCGTGAATAGGCACACACCTACAAAAGTCGNGGAGGAGGAAAACTGGTGTATAGTACAAGAGCTACAACGTATTACAAGGATGAGACCCTCTGGGGGGGTTGATATTACTGACTGTGAAATTGGGTGACAATTTTGGTGCACCAGTTTGTTTTGAAGGTAAGGGGTCGTTTGAAAACCAATCTGGGGGGTTTGGAGAGCAAGTTTTGAGTAAGTGGTAATGAGGCCAGAATTTTTTGTCCACAGTTGAGAATGTTTCTGAGTTTGCCCATGCCCTAGTGGTCGGGGACAAACAGAGGGATATCTGAGTTTGAGGATCTGTGGCTGGAATTACTATCAGCACCATGGATCCCCAGATTATATTTATATTGTAGTTCATTGTTTACTATGACATTTGTATCATATTTTAAAATAGCAGTTGAGTACAGTTTACATTTTTATTTCTATTTCAGTATTGAATACATTCTAAAGTGTGCATGCAGGTGAGGCAAGAATCAGAAGACAGTGCATGGTATAACGAGTATATTACCATGGAAAGTTAAAACATTTTGCAGCTTGTCAAAGGATTACATGACAAAGGGCAATTGTATGAGGCATGTAGTATTATTTGTTTTAAATTAACAGTAATGTCTCATACATTTTAGTTTCACAAGAGTGATGCAAAGTTTAATTGGATTTCTAGGTTCAATAAAAAAAGGGGAGTTAAATTGGTTAATGATCCAAACTACTGTATATTATTTTTAATTTTGATTACAACATTTTGTTGGAAACTACAGCACTTATGAAATGTGACTCAATTGCAATGGACAACTTTTAAGAGTTTATCATGTAGAATCATTGCTATTAAATTATTAATTACTTCCTAAGGTTAACTGTAGGTGTAACAAAATTACCAATGGACAACAAACAATACAAGAATTTGGAAATCAGTAAAATTATAGTATGTGTTGTAAAAAATAATATATCTGAAAGAAAGCCACCAAAGCCGTATTCACTTTCTAATGAAGATGGGTGTAAAAGCCAAGGATGTATGGTAAAAATTCTCTTTTTAAAGATGGACCCTCACTGGAAAAAATATGCTTTCTGTGCCCTAGTTTTCACTCATTTATAAAGTTTTAAATTCATGTCAATTACACACTTAAGGAACATAAGTTAAAACAAACCTTGTGTTTAAAATATTTTTGTAAATTGAGTTAGTTATGATGAATTCTCAGGCATACCAGTGGAAGAAGGATATAAAATATTTTCTTTAATAAGTGAATTAATGTTGAGAACAAGGAATAGGTATAAGGACAGATGTGAATCTCTTTCCTCTTTAGCAGCCCCAGTGACAAAGGACAATTAAGAGGGTTTCAAACCATGGATGTGTGTGTGTGTGTGTGTACTGGTATTAGATGGAAGTGTACATTAGTTTAGTTTATAAATCTCCCTTGCATAGATAACCTTCTGGCATGAAAACAAGGTTGTTAATAATCACAATAAAATTAACGTGCCCTACTTCAAATGAGTTGTAAATATGCTACCGTCACGATATGTGGGGTGTACAGGCACTTGGAAGACCTGGCCACACTGAGAGGCTGCGATGCACAGCAGTGGGTCAAGACGCTGCAGGGTGCCGTGAGTGCCGTGCAGAGCTTCGGAGGGGAGCTGCCCTTCTTCTTCATCTCTGGTGTGTGTGTCCCTGAATATAGTTATCAAAAGTGTGCCATAACACTATTTGTATTATTTCATTGGGCTGATCAGTGTCACACAGTGATGGTGGACTAATTGGGGCAGAAGAAGGGCAGCAGCTTACCAACTTAACTAACCTAAATTTATATCCGTAACTGTCACATACTTTCCTGGGCATCAAACCCACAACCTCACTATTTTAAGGTCATTTCTTGGCGGTGGTTCGCTCTCCTGTCATTCAAAACATTCCATTGACTTGCTGCCAACTCTATCGTATAACTTCTATGTCTTTCACTGCCACTCGCTCGCACAGGACAAAGCAGCGAGCACGTAACAATATTGAAATGACACAGTCAGACAAAGTAAGAAGAAAGTGATACACCCATTGCCAAACCAAAGTGTGTAATAGATTATAACAAGGGAATGGGAGGTGTTGATATGCAAGACCAGATATTGGCCTGTTTCCCAGTTATGCGGAAATATGTGAAAGGCTACAATAAAATATCTTTCTATCTTCTAGATGTGTGGTTATACAATGCCCACATTGTAAATTGCAATATATAAGAGAAGAATAATTCACATTCCAGTTTTCACCTGGATGTTACTGAGCAAATGCTTCAGACCTGTAAACATCAGAAGAATCACCAACAAGGCTGCGTGTTAAATATCATGCGCACATTCCAGAGAAGATTCCTTTTACCCTAAAATCGAAAGAGCAGCCTAGGAAAAGATGCAAAGTGTGCTATGCAAACAAAAGACAAAGTGGATCAGTTTACCAGTGTAAACAATGTAAAGTAGGACTCCATGTGCCCAAGTGTTTTGAAATTTAGCACACACAAAAAAATGTTTAGATACCATTTACTTTACCTGTGTAATTGATAATATTTGATATTTACTTTAAGTGTAATGGAAGGAAATTTTTTTTGGACCTTGGTAAAGAATTATGAATCAGAACAAAAAAGATGACTGAATATAAAAAAATTTAATAGTATTTAAATGCATGTAACTCTATATTTTATTAGTATTTCAAAGGTTTGAAAACAAAAAAAAAATCAATTAACAATTTTACAGATTGCAAGAAGTCACAAAATTTTTTAGCAAGTGAAACAACACAAACGTGCGTGAACATTGTAATAATCTTTATCTCAATTTCTGACGGATCCTTAACTACAACTTCAGAAAAAGCAAACACATGACAAATACACATACTAACAGAGCCAAAACATCTGGAATACTGATAAGCAAGCAATTACATTTCCCCGCAAAACAAAAGAAAATTAACTAAATGTTCCTTATTTTATTTTTATTTTATTTGATTAGTGCACTCTGTTTGATCCCTAGGTTAGGTATATGGAGCATGACAAAAGTTGTATACAGATACACTGCAAACAATACACTTACATTATAAACAATACATATACATTACAGACAATACTCGTACATTGATGATCTAACAGATACAATACAGACAGACGACTACTACATTACAATCGTATTTACATAATTTTAAGAATCTCAAAATATTCATTAATAGAATAGATGGTGTGAGTATATAACAATTATTTCAATTTTCTCTTAAAAGAATACATATCCTTAAGACACAGGTTTTACAATTCTTTCAGTAATACATTGAATAATTTGATAGCTGACCACGATATTCCTTTTTGAAAACATGAACATCAGGACGATGGTGCATGAATGTTATTTTTAAATCTTGTATTATGATTACGTAATTCTGCATTTATTTTAAATTTATTATTGTGGTTGGCCACATAAACTAGAACCTCATACATATATTGGGACATGAGAGGAAGTATTTTTAATTTCTTAAGCATTGGTCTCGAACATTGATATTTATTTTTCAAGCAAATTATTCTAATTGCTTTTTTCTGTATTAGGAAAATTTTTTTACTGTCCACGGAATTTCCCCAATATATGATTCCATACGTCATAACTGAATCAAAATATGCAAAATATATATTCGTTAAGGTTGTTTGGTAAATTACTATATTAGTGATGATAAATATCTTAATCTTAAGATAGCCACACTTAATTTTGTTGATATACAGGAAACTCCCGATTTTCTGGGGTAATGACTGGTTAAGGGTTCACGGATAACTGATATTCACGGTTAAAGCAATTGG
>NQII01005099.1:118565-144149 GCA_002778355.1 Clitarchus hookeri | reverse complement strand
GGGGATGAACTTTTACTTTAGGCCTACATACTGTACACGTATGTTATGTAAACAAATAATATAGTCATATAAAAATTCAACTTTTTGACAGCCAGCGTGTAGCAACGTCATAAATGATATTAACATCATCATATACACAAAATCCTGTATCAGCTGATGCATGAATGATTCTAAGAAAATTTCATGTTGGCTATTTTGACAGCCTACATTTGCACAACAGACATCGGAGAAATATGCGGGTATAAAGGAGATTGTAGACAAAATGTCAATGTATTTTATTTTATATAGTTACAAAACAGCTGTTATTAGTGTAACAAATTAAACTTTGTTCTAAAATAATGTGTAGGTGTTGAAACAAAATGGAACACCGTATGCGATAATTTAGCTTATGCTTTTGCGACACAGCAGCAAAATAGGCAACTGTGCTGCCATCTGTTGGCCAGTCCATACGGCTCGTTTCGGAAACCAAACCTCCCCCCATTAAATGATTTGTTTTTCATGTGTAAACTGCAAATATGCAAACAAATTTTCAGAGTTTTAAATTTTCCGCAAGCTATCTAAATTTTTTAATGTAACATATATCTGTTTGAAGCGATTCTGCTTGTTAATATTTTGGATTCAGTCTGCAATCGCCAAGCCTTTTCTGGGGCCTTCTCGCAATTTTTTTTTTTTTTCTGACTTTCCGCCCACTTTATTAACAAAGCAAAAATAAATATTATTTATTTTTAAAACCACGCGTTTATTGCGATGGAATCATTTTGACCGCAAATAATATTTATGTTAATGTGATATTTTGTCATCCAGTCGCACTCCATGCCACGGTTTATTTATAAATAGCCTCTGCATGTGCAAACTACTGTAAACTACACTTTCTCGCCTTTTTGACAAGCAGACACGTTTCAATCATGAAATACTTTATTATTATGAATGAAAATGTGCTGTCTGACAATTTCCCCGGATTCGTAATACTTCTAAGTATCACATATATTCACTGCTAAAAAGTGTGTAAATATAGTACCCGAACACTTTTAATATTAAAATAAACCAGTACCGCATCACTCGACTGCAGCCCTGGTAATTAACAGCAGCAGCGCACGGCTGGTGGCAGTTGTTCAATATTTGACTTTGAACTGGTGGCTCCACAGTTCAGTCGCAACCCGATTAAGCTGCCTCCGGTAATTCGGGAGTTTACTGTATCAAGTGTGTTTCAGATACGTGTATTGCGGTCAGCTTTGCTTAGTATGTTAACAGTACATAATGTCAAAATTTGTTAAGGCAGCAGCAGTAAAATGTGCATCTTCACTTTTAGATGTGACTACCACAGCAAAGACAAATAAAAAATTTACTGATATAATGAAAGGCAATGCAACGACTAAAGTTGTGGCAACACTGAAACAAGAAGACAAGTTGATTTTCTTTGAATCTGTAATAAAATACTATTCAACAAGTTGTGATTACATTGTACACAAATTTCCATTTAAAAATGAAGTTTTGGTTGATGCCAAAGTTTCAAATATTTCGTCAATTTGCTTTGCTTCATTTTCAAGTGTAAAAATTTTTGTGAAAAAATTCTTAGTAATTTTTGCTGGCACTGGACAAGATTTGGATGAAGAATTAGATCTACTGCAGTCCCAATTTTATAATTTCCAACTTGAGTCAAAACTACCACATGACATTTCTACTGATGAGAGAATAGATGTAAAGTGGAGTTTGGTGGGTCAAATGAAAGCTGCAGATGGGATACTGAAGTACGATATATTAGCCAGAGTGATGCTTATGATATTGACAATCCCACACAGTAACGCAGCTTGTGAGAATGTTCAGCCAGGTGACTAAAACACACACAGTTCAGGTCAGCACTTAGTGAGGCAACACGAGAAAGACTTTTGACTGTGAAATCTGCCCAAAAATTACATTGTTTCAAACAGAAGTTTGACTCTTGATTTTTCAAGACTGCAAAATCAGCTACGTCAAAGAGGTAGTAGCAGCAAGGTATGTTTAAAAAACATATTATTTGATGTGCATATAGGTATTTGTGGTGCTGTGTTAAATGTCGCAAAAATTCAAGTTATACAACTACAATTTTTGGCAGAGTAGGTAAGAGCAGGCCGAAGGATGGCTGGACTGGTGGGTTTGCGGGGGAAGGGGGGAGGGTGTGTTTGAAGAATCTCCTGATTTTTAATTTCTGGAAGTTGGAAGGTCTGGTCTGGTGCAGCATTATATTTGGTGGTAATGTTTACATTGTGCATTTCTCACATCGTATGAACAGCGACATATTTATCATATTTTGTTCTTGCCAGATGTTTTGAAATGTGCGAGGCCTAAATAAATGCTCTTTTTAGTGTAGTTCATTATATAAAAAAAAATTCAATGATTTTTATGTGCGAGTGTAACTTCACTGAAAATGTTTAGCGCGTGTTTCTTGCATTGGTATGAACAGTGACACATTTATTGCGTTTTAGTTCTTTCAATGCCGTTACAACTTTTGAGTTATAGTTATTTGAATGTTATTTTCTTACGAGCAAAATTTTCCACTACCTCATAAAAATAATGGGCAGTTCAAATTGTTACTCATAAAAAGAGCCGCAAAATAATCTTGTCTCACAGAAGACGATAAATTAGAGTTCCTTACCCCACCAATAAAATAAACAGAACCCTAATTTACTTGGTCATAACAAAAATAAAACTGGTGGGAACGGCAACCACCTACAGTAGCCTAAGTACTGGACTGAAGTTGTCAGTCTTTTAGTATGTGGCATTGGATTAGTTGAATTTGTTTACAAACACCGTTTTCCTCACTGGCAGAATAGCTGTGGCAGAGGGATACATTGCGACCTCACTACTTTTCAAGAAACGTCAAAATTTAATGAAGTTATATGAAAAGGAAGAATAACATTTAAATCATTGAGCTCAGCCCAACAACAAAAGTTGTGACAATAGCATGTCAATTGTGGAAACAGCATTAGAGTGGGACAATGCACATGTGTTTATTATTGCAGTTTGTGTCACAAGACAGCATCATTCCACCTTGGTCCCTGGTTCTGGTGAAAATCATCTCTCTAGACAGACATCATTGTATTTAAAAAAATTTGTTTGTTCTTGGTCTATTACTTTTTGTTAGGAGGGGATTTGTACTTACTTGAAGTCAAAGTTCAGACTGCATCGTGCTGTTGACTGATATTAACACTTGTTTGCATACTGGCAGATTCTGCACACCACAGCTGTAGCTACAGCTGATGTGTTTAATATTGTGTTTAATATTTGGAGGTGGTGCTTAGCAAGTCCCTAGGAGAGAGTAAGTTGCCACAACATTGGAAAGATGCGTTGGTGGTCCCAATACACAAGCAGGGGGAAGATAGGGGGAGGTCTGGCAGTTAGAGATTGGTGAGTCTCACATCGAGTACAGGAAAGGTAACGGAGAGGCTAGTGGTTCAGTATGTGGTGAATGTTATGAACAAGAGGAATTGGTTGAAGGAGTCACAACATGGTTTCAGAAAACGATACTCATGTGAGACGCAGCTGGCTGGGCTGCTAGAGGATCTGGTGCAGGCAGTTGATGAAGGGAAGCAGGTGGATGCCTGCTTCATATACTTTGAGAAGGCATTTGATAAGGTGACCCATGGGACTTTGATGGAGAAAGTGGATGAGCTGATACCGGACAAGTGGGTAGTAGAATGTATTGGGGACTTCCACAGGGGGCGAACACATAGGGCGAAAGTGGGGGAAGCAATATTGGAGGAAGGGGAGGTTACGTCAGGGGTGCCACAGGGAAGTATGCTGGGCCCTCTGTTGTTTACCATAATGGTAAATGACATGGGTTTGGTGTTTAGAGGAAAAATAAGATTGTTTGCAGATGATTGTGTATTGTATGCAGAGGTAGGAGGGGGAAAACTTGCAGGCAGACATTGACAGGATATGATTGTGGACCCTGGAGAATAAAATGAAGATAACTGTAAGAAAAACTAAGGTAGCGAGGTTTACAAGGTTTACATGTACAGTTGGGAGGGGTAAGAGAGAGAAGAAGCGGCAGAATATAAGTATCTAGGGATTGTATTGCAGGGAGACCTCATATGGGATAAACATGTAGAGAGGGTGGTTGCAAAGGGAAGAAGGACTTTGGGTATGTTGGGAAGGGTGCTGAAGGGAGTCAGCTGTGAGGTGAGGGAGAAGGCATGTGGCACAATGGTACGGCCGATGTTAGAATATGCAGCAGCAGTATGGGATCCGTACGTGGAAGAGGAGATGAGAGAGCTATAGAAGGTGCAATGAAGGGCAGCAAGATGGGTGAAGGGTAGGTGGAGAAGGCAGAGGCAGGATGGTTTACGCTGTGAGCTAAGTAAGGGGGTGTTTAGAGGGAAAGGAAACAACAGTGAGAATCTTCAGTGGGTGTGGAGAGGAGAACGGAGCAGGGCAGGCAGTCTATGCTTATGAGGTATGTGAGGTAGTGGAACGTGTTGTAGGAGGAATTGGTATCTGTGAGGGGGGATTGGAAATTTCAAGAATGGCATGGAAGAGGAGTTTGGTCGGGTAGTGGAGAGGTGAGAGAGCTCACCACCGGGCGGTAGTCTAATTGCGGGTGTTGGTTATTATTGTTTAAAATAAAATAGGTTATTTGTGGACTGCCAACATAAACTTTAGTTCTGTCATAGTCAACTGCTGGTGAGTGATGTTTAACACATTAGAAGCGAGTAGTCACAATGTATATGGGGACTAAAATCTCTCATCGAATAGTTTCTTGAACTGTTTTACATTGCAAAAGTACAAATATTTTTTATTTAGTACACTGAATAATGTTCTGTGTTAATGAATCTTAGTTTAACACCTCTTTATCATAATACAGTGATGTGACCAAGCTTGGCTACTGCGAAAAAGCCAACTTGATCTGCGGTGTTCCCAGAGTTGTGAAGTGATATGTATGTGCCCGGCGCCACAGCTCTGCGGTGAGCTGATGAGATGTAGGGTCGTTCGGTCGATGGCCTAGGGGCTCTGGTAAACACTCCGTCATACACACGATGCCGAGGCTGTAGGCCACCTCGCACGCCGTACTTAATTATGAATAATAGAGTGGTGCTGGTTGTTAAGGTATTTATTACCCCGTTATTGTACACACAACTATGCACAAGACACGTGGCCTGAATGGCCCGGAACTACAAGCGACCATGTGGTCTTATAATGTGAAACTCGAAATGCACTTTACGATTCCCGATAAATAATAACGTCGCTCTCTCCTCGGCGCTATGCAAGTCAAATAATGAAACGGATGAAGATAATGATTCAGAATACTATGCATGTGACTAGATACGATTCGACTAATGATGTCTTTGCTAGAGCTTCTGCGGAGTGAGAGAGCTTAACATCCGGGTCCGTTGAAGTGCTGACGAATACTGGGGCAGAAGCGTACGCCGGCTTTCACCACCTGAGCGCAGCCAATGCCATACGGTGAAACGATGAAACACAATATACACTGAAAGATGATTATGGGATGGAAAATGATATGAACTAAATTAACATAAGAAAACATAATTACCCTTAAACAAATACATAATAAAAATGATTACATTATTCCTAAATGTCTGTATTGCACCAGCCACAGTACTACTGCCAAATGTAGAATGTCACATGTCTCTGGCTGTGGCTGGGCAGACTGTCTCCGATGACAAAACAAATTATTAATTAACTATACACTGATGCTATTAACAAATACACTGATGAAATACACTGAATAAATAAATTAGAACACTAATGCACTTGTACTCGTTCCCACAAGCCTGTCGGTGTGGTGCGTCTTGTGTGGACATACTGCGGCAGTCACAGTGGGCAAAAAGGACTCGTGAACGTGCGTTTCACGTCAACAGTGTGTTGCTGTAAATGTGAGTTACATTCTTAAGCACTGCAGCCTTATAGAAAAGAACTTTCAGGAGTTAGGTTTCTCTGCACGGACAATGGGTAAATCCAATGGTTAGGTGCCCAAGCATCCTCAAATCATCAAAATAATTCATATTTGATAATCGGAAATATTTTGAGACCTTATTGTTCCGAATGAAGAAATTAGTAAGACTTAATTCATGCTAGGTTGCACCATTTCTGATATTCAAGTTTTAAAGTAAAACTTGTAAACTTTTTACAAGTCCCACATTGCTGTGTTTGGTCCAGATCAATGTGTCATACTATCATATGCCTGTGGTCACAGCCTTACTTAGGCATAGGCCTTATGGGTCTGGGACCAGGGCTGCAAATATTTTGATCATATACAGTAGATCAGATGGCAAACTAGATCATCAGTTGTAAAAAGGATGAAAAACAAGAAACAATTGTAACGGTAAATGATTAGTGTTACGAAAATTATCTAATTTCTGTCCTGCAGGCCAGTTATGTAACAATGCAGCACAAATTATTAACAAAATTGAAAAACAAAATTTTTTTTACGAAGAATTTTCTGAAAGATATTTTTGAAATATCTCACTCCACTAAAACTCATCTTGATGACATTCACTAATCAGCTGACATATCACAACAGATTTAACCTTCTGATATGGAAAGAAACATTTGAGAGAAGAGAGTATCTATTTTAAGAGTTTTATCTTAGAGGAGGCAACTAATAGTCATTCATTAAAACTTAAAAAAACTTCTGATTTCTAAAAAACCATCATGACTTGAATCCAAATTTTCATATTACTTTGAAGATTTATTTATGCACTCTTGCTACTAACTGTTTAACCTACAAGTATTTTTCAGCACTTGCAAGAGTTAAAAGTTATTTGCATTCATCTGAAACTCAACAACGCTTGGTGCAATTTCCTGTGCTTGCAATGGAAAGTGATTTAACTGTGAAACCGGAATATGAAGATGATATAAACAATTTTTATGGTGAAAAACAAAATGTAAATAATTTACCTGTTAGTTACAACTTTTTTATTATTGTTTGGCTAACTGTAAATAAATATGAGTGTTGGTCCACATAGTGGGAAAAAAAGGGGGAGAGTGCAAAATTCTCTGGCCCAGAGGTTCAGCAGTACTGGTAGTTAAATTTGACCCTGTCTGTGGTATAATATGGTTGAATACCACAAAAATAACTTCACACCAAGACATTGGAAGAGTTATGAAAACATGGTTGTATACTATTTAAAAATATGGTTCTACAGCATTTAAAAACATGGTTTTATAGCATTTATAAATATGGTTGTATAGCATTTAAAATATGTTTGTATAGCATTTAAAATGTGGTTATATAGCATTTCACATAAAAAAATACTATTTATATTGTGTTAACCATGCACTGTACACATTTGTAGGCAGCCTGCTAAGCAAGATTGGCCACGTAAATGCCATGTCCGTAGTTCTGGCTGCCTACGGATTGAGATTCTTGCTCTACTCGTACATCGTGGACCCGTGGTGGAGCTTGCCCATAGAGCTGCTGCATGGACCCACTTACGGCCTGTTCTACGCCACCATGGCATCTTATGCTAGCATTGTGGCCCCCCCAGGCACCGAGGCCACCATGCAGGGTCTTGTTGGAGCCATATTTGAAGGAGTAGGTATGTGACATTGCACCCACAATGCTTACCACAATTTCTCATACTCCACAGTTTATTGTAAAACATGTGACTATCACAGTGAAACCCACTTAGTCATGGATGAATGGATGTACAGATGAATGATGCTGCCCAACCCAAGACACACACACACATTGTTTCCTACCAGCCCAAATAGTGGATAAAGTGAAGTGAGGTATGGGTGGGGAGGCGGTTAAATTCACGTGGGAAGGGAAGTAGGGAGTACCTCAAGAAAATCTACAAGACAATTGCAACTTGATGCATGTCACACTCGTGACCGCTAATCCCCACCGCTGAGACAGCCTCATTAACCTTGCAGTTCTACCAGACATTAGTGCAGCCAGTCAGGGAAAGATAGGCAAGGGAATGTTGTCCTTAAGAAAACATCAATACTGCCCACACAAACCTACTTCCTTGAGTGTACGCAGGTTGGCAGACACGCCAACTCATGTTTCATGCGCAGCCTAGTCACGCCACTGAGGCAAAGTGGGGATGGCAAAGCGAGCTGAAACCCCCCACGCACCTCTGGCCCATTGCAGCGCCTATATATAGCATTGCAGGCCGAAAAACAGGAGTTGATCTTCAGCGACCTTCACATCCAGAACTCTTGCTTCCTCTTGAGAAGCCTGAACACCTTCACCTTCCTCTGCCGTTCTGCTCACCATGCCGCCTTTGTTTACACCACATTAATGACAAGGAGCAGACATTTTTATTTATGTTACTGCACCATTCAGACATTTTTGCCATGAGTGTTACACCTTTTGCCTTTGGAGCAATAAAACTTGCAGTAAGAAGCAACTCAAGCAAATTGAACACACTGAGTTGACTTGGAATTTGCTTGACAATTTGTGACCATAGATCCTGGAAAGTAAGAACTGTAAGCTATGGATGTTTGTGTAAGTTCTAAAACTGCTAAAAGGGGCAAAACATACATATAAACAAAATTATGCAAAAAAACTAATAATGGTTGTTCTGAAATAGACAAAACAAGGGTTATCACATGTAATAATTTTTTTTGCTAACATCATTAAACTATCAATTAAATAATTTTTTTAACCGTTAAAAATTTATTATGCATTATTTCAATGGATTGCATTTTTCTCTGAGATGACCATAATTTTATAACAGCAAATAAAGCAATGGAATTGTAATACAGATGTTCCTGTGATGTATTTTTCAGCAGTGAACATGGCGTGTTAGAAAAATTCATCAGATGCAACCTTAGTCCAAAAGAATTAGTTATTTTCATTACCTAGAGCTCTGTATGCACATTGAAATATTAATTAGTTCATGGCTGCCTGTGTTAAAAATAGGATTTTACAGGTTTGTAATTTGTTCAGTTAGTGATTCAGAAGTTATGATAACAGAAAAATTCAAATGAGATTGTGACGTGTTTGTTTGTAATCCAGGGCTGAACTAGTTTGTACAAAACTTTATGGTGGTATTCATGTTGAAAAAATTTCATCATGTTAAAACATTTCTTGGACTGTATGTAAATAAACAAAAAATTTCCTGGTATTTTAAGATCCATCTATGGTCAATATGCCTGTGAGAACTGAGTCTGTAGTCTATTTACTGTAGTATATTTACTAAACTTTGCAGTTGGTTCTGTTGGTTTCTTGACTCCCAAGTTACCACTTTTCCTGCTCATATAAACACACTTCCTTCCCCAGTCCAGTCCATGCTAATGCATGAAGTACATAAATGGCTATATAAATATGTGCAGTGACTAGCAGTGGTGGTTTTATGGACATATGCAGGAGCATCCCTTGGAAGCTCGCTGGGAGGGTTTCTATATCAGCAAGGTGGAGCCTTCACGTTCCGAGTGTATGGGATTGGCTCGCTTGTCATGATGTGCATCCACGTGTGTGTGCACTGTGTCCTGGCCAGACGACCTCAGTACGGCGTGCAGCCTGCAGGTCAGTCAATAATGTCATGTGTCTGTCGAATTTTACTGCAGTGATCATTGAAAACTTTAGCTCTGGTATCTGTTTCCACTCCAGAAGAGGGTAGGCATGACAGATCAGTAGCCTTTTATGAGACACTTCAAAAAAGTTATTAATAAATTGAATTTAAAATGTGACATAGTTTTTCTTGGTTAATCAAATACAATGGTTGGAAATAATCCTGTACCAAATGTGGCAGGAACATGTGAAGAGGTAACATGAAACCATAATAGACAAGTCCACACAGATTTTGCTACTCTTGTCTTGTCCGTGTACAAAAACTGAATCAAAAATCAAATAAATGAGGTATCCGACCAGACAAACAAGAAAAACTATACCTCAAAATTGATAATATATGACTATTACAAACTCGTATTGTGGAAAATTTATATGTAACTATACTTATTAAAATATTACACAGATAAAATATTTATCTTTATACATCAGATAAAAAAAACTGTTACCAAAAATTTTAAAAATTCCAGGAAAATTTAATAAACACATGCTAGACTCGATGTAATTCACAGAATACTTTGGTCATTGTATAAATAGTTCTAAACCAAAGTACCTTCTGCACACCACTAAAATATTGATAAAAATATCAATCATGAAGGACAAACAATAAAAAAATATACATATTAAAATCAAAACAGACACTTCAACATGTGAATGGGGGCAGCCATGTATCAGCAGCCCTATCAAAGCTCCCCACCACACATACTAAACATGTTAAAAAGGATGCATCATTCTAAAATAGAAACATACAGTTGACCCCAAATAAATCAAATTCTGACAATACAAATTATTTTCAATGCAAGGCCCCAAAATTAAAATATTATTAATAAATGCTTTAAGAAATGTAAAGTGAGGCAGTAGTGCAATGTAATTGCATCATTTATATCAAATTAACTTGAGGCATGAAAAATACTCCAAAGCTCACAATCCATTTTATTGCATTGGTGTGGCAAATACAATGTCTATTTTCCTTTGAGCCTCTCCCTCAGTCTCCCAAACTCAGGCATATAGGTCTGCTGCCGCCTGGTTCCAGGCAACCCATGCTGCATGTGCACTAGGTTTGGTATGTTGGTTGCATCCTGCCCCTACAGATGGCCCTCCTGGCACGAGTACCAAACGTGCATGCAGGCCACGCAGAAGGGTTGGCTGGCTTTTGCCCGTACTCTACTTTCCGCCCTTAACACACCTCTGGCCAGATGGGTATAAATTTGTCTCTCACAGCCCACTCAGGGAAGTTATTTTCTGCTCATTCTCTGTGCTGTCCTGCTGGTTTACGCCTGCCAACGCTGCCAACAAGAACTTTGTCTTTTGCCATACGCCTGTAATCATCGTCTCCCACAAAGTACAACCCTGTAACTGTTAGGGAGTCAGACTCTCTGTGCTGGCACCTACACTGGTTGCCTAGCAGTTAGAGCAGTGCAGACTCACAAAATTATGCAGATGTGCTGAATCACCAATCTGCCAATTCTGTAATGCTAATTTACCAATGTATGAAAAAGTTTTTTGCTTATATTTAAGTTGAATTTAGGTTACTATTATACTCAAAAATTGCTTTTATTTGTGCTGCAGTTCACCAATACCATTGTTTCTAACTTATTTCAGTTTTCAGTATCCAAAAAGTAAATATAGTAATACAATAAACCATGTAAGTTCAAGTAAAGGCAAAAAGAAATTTATGTCGGTCTATAATTATAAAAATACTTATTTGTGAACACAGAAAACAATAAGCATTGGTCAGGTTGTTTACATGTTTTGTTGCTATTGGCAGTAAAGTTTAAACAAAATATGGTGGATTTTTAATGTATGTACTGGTTCTGCAATAAACAGGATTAATGTTACTTGCAAAATATGTACTGAAAAAAAAAAAAGTGGACTAATTGATGATTTGTGCTTGGGTGCTTTGCTACACATTTGGGTTGGTATAAAATATTTGTTTATGAAAAGGAATATTCAAAATTAACGCCCTTCACAAAACTAATTTTTAACATGAAAATGTTACCAATGAACTCAAGACCAAAATAAAAAGACTGCATTGCTTATCAGCGTGCAAGCAGACTTGATCTCCATCCAAGACTTCAACATCTGATTTGGTGGTGTGGAAGGGTCCAATATGTCACAAGATAATAGCATACTTTGTAGTTGATAAACTTACAATAGCCATGTTCAGAAAAGAAAAGACAGAAAATCTACATTGTCTTTGCATTATCTCCTCATGGTTGGTCACCCTCCTCTTAAGGGGCCTTTCCACTGAAGCACTGGCTTGACACACACCACACAATGGTTTTCAACAGCCTACTCTTTAACAGACACCCCAACTGTGACGTCAGGTACTATGTCTTGCTCTCGAACAGGACAGAGTGTAAAGGCCGTTTTACCCCCTCACCAACATATTTTGTTGTTCAACCATCCATATCTTTTAACTTGATAGCCAACCCAAGCTCCTTAAACAATCCACTGCCACCTCAAATTTGAGCACAACCGTCACTTTGGAGCCCTTCTAGCTTACACTAAGTGGAACACTGGGGAACCACTCTCTACCTCAGTCTGGGTGTCTGGCTACCAGTGATAGTGTTGCTTCTCTGGACTCTCCAAAGAGAGGGCATAGTGATGCTTCCCTATCCCTTGTGTAATACAAGCTTCCCCCAAGTAGGAAATGTTCCTCACCTCAGCTGGGTGACTGGCTACCAGCAGTAGTGCTGCTTCTCTGGGCACCACCGGGACAGGGAATGGAGCTTGCCACAGATTCTCTCTCTAGGGAGATAGATGGAGGAAGACACCCTCCTTTGGGGAGTGGTCCAATCTCCATGCATTAGCACTAAAAAGAGGCTCCAGCTCTTTGGAAGGCCCGCTCTTTTTCCATACACTATTCCTAGGCCACATTGCCATCACGCTTGTCCATGCCTACACTGCGTAGTCACCTTGCTCCATTCCCCTTCACCAAACTGGGAAAAAAAAAAAAGGCAGAGAGAACTGCCATTGCCCAGGCTTATTGTATTAAGGAGCACGGAGCCAGCTACTAGCGTGTACACAATCGAATCACATTATTATAACCACCTGCTAGAAGTGACATCTGCAGTGCGTATCCCATGACGTATGCCCCTTAATGTGGGCTGGTGAAGCGCGTATATAATGCAACAGACAGGCTGGCTGTACACAGTGCGCTTCCTGCTGTCATGGGTAAGGGAAGCGATTTAACCGAGTTGCAAAAAGGGATGATCATTGGCTTTTGGGCCAAGGGGGGCAGCATTTTGGAAAAATCAACATTTGTGAACTGTTCACGTGCCTTGTGGTAAAGGTGTATCCTGAGTGAGCGAATGGCACCATTGGAAATAACCATAGTGGAAACTACGGAGCTCCAGTCGCCATTGATATCCAAGGTGAACGTTGACTACGACGGTGCGTGAAGGCCAACCGACAGGCTACAGTGGAACAGCTCACCATCCAAATGAACCAGAGAGCATCCAGACACGTGTCTACTGCAACAGTTCAGCGAACCGTTCTGCAAATGTGGCTCTGGAGTAGATGGAGGATGACTGCACCCAAGCTAACACAGATGCATCAACGAAAACGACTGGAATTTGCTAGACAGTATGGCGACTGCTAGACAGTATGGCGACTAGACCGCTGCTGATTGGCGACGGGTAGCCTTCTTCGGCGAGTCACGTTTTCAGCTACATAGAACGGATGGACATCATCGTGTCCGGCAAGAAACGTCGAAGAACCGACATCCTGCATCCATTGCTGGACGAACACAAGGCGGTGGGGGGGCAGTGTTATGGACTGGGGAATGTTCTTGTGGTATTCTCTAGGTCCCATCATCCGTGTGGAAGGCACTCTTAATCAATTGGGTTATGAATCCATCCTCGACGATTACACCCACCCGTACATGATGATTGTCTTTCCTCAGGAGGATGGGATCTTCCAGCACGATAATGCACCTTACCACATGGCTAAAAGTGTCCGCACGCGGCTGGAAGAGCACGATCAAGACTTCAATGTTTTTCCCTGGCCACCAGACAGCCCTGATCTCAATCCAATTGAACATCTGTGGGATCACTCAATTGTCGTGTTCGCCATCTGTCTCCTACACCATGCACCCTTCAACATTTGTGGGATGCACTGCAGACAGCATGGCTCCAGATACCCGTGGAGACCTATCAGCACCTGACTGAGTCTCTGCCAGCTCGTCTAGCTGCTGTCCGTGCTGTGAAGGGCGGTTACTCTGAATACTAGCAGGTGGTCATAATAATGTGATTCAACTGTGTATATGCTGAGTAGAGGTAAGAAACTGTCCACCATCAAGCCAATACCCCCTCAACACCACATGAAAAATCCCCATTTAAAGAACTGCAAGTTTCCTAGCTCCAAAGGGGCAGCAGTGCTGACTGCTACCAGTCACCAGGTTGCGCATCAGCATACTTACTCATAGCAGAAAAATGAAAAGACCAAAGCAGTTCCTAACACAATGTGCAGGAACTGCTTCACTGCTTCAACAAATATAAAATAACAGTTGTACATACATCAAACATAGAGCAAGTCTAGGATCTGCAATGTCGTGAAGCAGCCTACAAGTTAACAAGCCAAACATAATTTTGACTGGCAAACCAAAACCAAATTTAGCCAGGTGTACTACAGAGTGCGGCAGAAATAACTCCCGCATTTGTAATGTAAATAACAAAGCAACTTTAGAAGCTATTCAAAAAAATTTTCACGGTTTGAACGAGCTGTGGTGACCATATACTTCACAGACACATACACATTCACCATCACGTGGTTTGGTAAGTCTCAACCACGAACCCACGCTGTTCTCCACTCCACACCATGATAGCGACTGACTGACTTGTTAGGCACATGCTATGCAAGGCCACCACCCCGTCACGTGGATCACAACTAATGCCTGAGAAACAGCTGTGTCAAATGCAGTAGTTATTTCTGCCGCTCAAGTCTAGCAACATATGCCGCAAAGTAAAGTATGTGTAGTACAAGGTCATCACTGCTTGTTCAAACTGTGAAATAACTATGAATAGCCTCTGGCGTTGCTTTGTTATTTACGTTAACAATTCAGGAGTTATTTAGGCCGCATCCTGTATGACCCTACTGGCAAATGTACACAACTACCCTACCTCCGCCATTACAAGAAAGTTAAGTTATTAGCATACTGAAGAAAAGCTACACACACAGTACATCATGACCCATTTTAGACTTGGTGTAACCAACAGAAAGAGAATGTGGTAGACCATGTACCCTGAATATATAGGATATCACAGCCTGGTAGCGGATGACAAACCAAAGCATGCATAGGTGAGGAAAAGCAAAGGTACTGAACCAAGGAGTAATGAACAGTAATGAAGTAGAGGGAAGAACAGTAGCACAACCATAACAAACAAAATTCCAAAACCAGCGTCGCTGGCACAGTCTGAAAATAACAAACACTTTCTTCTATAACAAGCATGAGGTAACCAATCAATAAGAGATTATGAGGTCAAGTTAGACACACAAGAGCATATAGAAGCGATAACATATGTTTAGAGCATTACCTTGTGATTTGTAGATCTGTATTGCAAAAGGAAAAATAAAATATAGCACAGTGCATAAATAACGAGGGGTTCATAATGTGTACTCTACTTACTATACGAGGACAGCACTAAAATATTGTACCAGAAAAGATTAGGAAAATACTACAAAATTTGAACACCTAATATATCTAACATTAAAAGAGGAACAGTTAAATATTGTTATTAAAACTGCTTTATAAAAAAGTAAAACTGAAGAAGAAAAAGGCAGTATGACCAGACCTCTACGGCCAACAACATTCTCAGTACTGACATGGTGGAAGTGGTCCATCCACCTGCCAATGTCTTCTCAGGAGTCCCCTCCTCCATGTCTTTAGCTGATGTGGTGATAAGACACTGCAGCTGTGCTGTGAGAGGGAGGTAAGTGGCAAGTAGTGGGTGACCATTCTAGACTAGACAAGACCCCTAGCCATCCCCCAGCCAGAAATGCATTTAACAATTGCCTGTCTCCCCCAGGATAGGAAAATGGGGCAACAGTGCCATAGCAGGGGGGAGGGGGAGCAGTGTGTCAAGAAGAGGGGGAGAGTTGGCTAATGGGCCAAACTGGACCAGCTTTTTAGGATAAAGCACAGAGTAATAAAGTAAAAAGGAAGGAAACCCAATAACATTAAAATAATTACAGTTCATAATACTAAAGGCTGTTCACGATAAAGTGAGCACTTTGGAAATCAACCTTTGAAAATTGTCACTGTCCCTATTTAAATACATTTTAACGAGTGCACTGAGTGGCATGCACCCATTAAGGTTGGAAATAGAGAGGGAAAGCCGTTCCATGTCTCAACATTGATTTAAAAGTGTTAGGTAAACCTTTTTGAAAACTAAAATAATTTTTTTTTTTTGCTGTTTTTTAATACATCTAGGTGTAAGAATTGTCAGATTGTACTTTTTAACTTCCCATATAATTTCACAGTTTCACTGACCTATGCATGAATAAATTAATCAGTCCATGGCGATGTTAATTTCACATATGGTGGAAGAATACACAATGTTCATACACGTAGATCTTAAGCAGGGCTTTCAAAAGTGCTCAGTTTACAGTGAACAGCTTAAAGCAGGAAAAGTATTATTTTTGTACAGATGTTCAAAATGTAAAATTTTTTAACACCTTTTTAAACAGTATAAATGGTTTCCTGTGAGCTAACGTGTGAGACGTACACAGTATGCTTAATTGTGTAGAACGTGTTGCCAGTTGATCATTAAGCCTTATTTAGTCACACTTGAAAATTTTACTTCCATGCATTTATTTAGTTATCAGGTTATTTGGATATTCCAATACATCAATTTTGTCCTAAAAACTAAAGATAGTTTTGGCCTCTACCCCTGAATTTGCACAATATGGGTTTATTATTCCAGAAGTGTTTCAAAGTATATGAAGTAGGCCTAAGGAAGAGCAAATGGACTAAAAATGTAAAAGTAATTGAGAAAGAGATTATTATTACCATTTATATGTTAATCTGACAAACTAAAATTTTTTTCATTTTTTAATTACAAATTACAAAAACATGTTCAAACTGTGTTATAATGTCAACTATAGTTCTTTTGAAATGAAACTGTAATCTCTCTTGGGCATGTAGGTGCTGCCTTGAAAATGAACACTGATAATAGGCCTATTACAAATTATGCCAATATAATTAAGAAAACAGTTTATTTACTTAATGTTGAAATGATCTTCACACACTAAATCTGTAGTTTGTTAATAATTGCAGGGTCTTTCACGGCTATTAATGCATTCAGATATGCATTACGCTTTGTTCTTCCACTTAAACATTTGCAGGTATCTTTTCCAGTGTACATTTCGTTATGTTTCTGTTTCTGCACACTGGGACATGCACAACTAATTGATGTTCGGAGATGTGGCTATAACATTAAAATCCTCCAAAACTCAAAATATAATAAAAATTTGAAATGTGCACATTACCAGCTATACCTGCATGTAAACAAGCAGAAGCAGCATGTATGGTGATGTCACAAGCACATTACTGCCGTGTGTAAGTTTGCTAGTTCAGTAAGAAAGTAGTTCATACTTTCTATTAGTTTTAATCCCACACACAACTATTTCTTTCCTTTGTTTTTTTCTTTTCCATAGACAATATTAAATAAATATTCATCTTTCTCTTTTCTTATAAATACAATCTTTCACCATGCCCATTTTTCCTGTTTAAAATCATAGATTTTTAGGTTATTCTCAAGTTACAGAACCGGATTTAATTTCCGGTGGGGTCACCCCCGGATTTTTGCATGTGGGAATCGTGCTGGATGATGCAGCTGGTCGGTGGGTTTTCTCTGGGATCTCCTGTTTCCCCCGCTCATGCATTCTGGCGCTACTTCATACTCGCATTGCTTCAACCTCATCGGCTTTCAAGACCTCGATGTTAAGTGCGGCCCAAAACTCTTCACTCACTCAAGTTATAAATTCATAAATAAAGGCAAAAGCACAGTGCAAGTCTCAAAATGTATCACACTATTGTTGGCTGGAAAAATAATAAGAAATATCTCTATCGAAAATTTAGTAAACCATACAGAACAGAACAGCCTTTCTTAAAAGACGTACATACAGAGTCACTGATGGCTTAGTCTTGGTGGCTACAAATAGTGTGTTTGTATACAGGTTACACCTGTTGGCTACTACATGCTGTTGTTTCAGCAGCAGGGGGAGATTTCCCTGGGATAAAGAATGCACTGTTGAGAGCAGTTGTGGACATCAGTAGATAGTATTCCCTGGGTGGCTCACTGATCACGTCCCAGAGTTGCCCATGAGACACATGACACTGCACATAGGTTTGCAGGAGATGTACAATGTAAGCAGAGTTCAAACATCAGGCCATTGTTTTGACTACCCTGAAGGACAGAGACAAACACAGTCAAGCCAAGAGTTCTGAAAGTGAATAAGTGTTTACGCATCATGTTACAAAGCATGCAGTAGAACTCTTTTTTTACAATCCCTGATTTTACTTTTTTCTACATTTTACACCTACTTTAGTTGGTCACGTTTACTGCTTTTATAGCAAAAATATCACCCTTTTTACAATTTCCTGCATTTTGCAACGATATGTCCTTGTCCCTTGAAAAGGAAAAATGGGGTTTCACTGTATTTGCAAAAAACATGGCTGTGGTAGAGATTCAAAAGTTGAAAGTTGTGCCCGCGTGCAGCTATTTTATGCATTTGAGGTCTTGAAACCAACTCTTGCTTACTCACCACTTGCCTAATCACCTTTACACACAAAATGCCCAACAGATATGCAGTCTTTCCGTCAGTAACTCGCTTGAACGTGACTGAAGTATACAGTGACCCTATATTTTTATTGCATGCTAATAAAGATAAAATTATGATGCATGTCTGAAGACAACTCTAAAGTTTCTATATCAAAAATTTAGCAGCTAAAAATGATTCTGAAAAGATACAGTAAAGCACCAGTACAACGAACTTCATTACAACGAACATTTCATTAGTACGAACAAACCATTTGGTCCCGCCAAAATGCTATACTTTCACATGTAAATAATTTTCAGTAGTACGAATTTTTCGCTTAAAATTTACGGTCGATTTATAAAACATTCGCTTTAACGAACACCTTTTGCGCTTCACGAATCCAAAAATTTTGGTAGTAATTTTTTGTAAACGGAAATGAAATTAATTTTTCGCATCCACAAACGCCGTGGACACTTACGAAAACATAAACAATTTCACTGGTATTCTCATAGATGTTGCAGTTCTTTGGTGGTGTAGTTGGTCACAAGTTTTTGTGTTGGCTGATGCAACTAGCGCTTGCCGGCGGTTCAGTGGAGAACTACGTTAGCAGCAGCAGATACTACAGTACAACGTGGTGCGGCAAAGTGCTTTACACGGAAAAACAATTAAGGAGTAGTAGTCGTAAACTGTTCGGCGATGTTTGGAGGGAAGTATATGAGAATAGTCTGTTATCTCAGCTCTCGCTCTTACATCAACACTCCTCCCTTCTCTCTCTCTTTAGCTTAGCCCTCCCCAGTAAACAACACTGCTAGCCGATCGATACATTCCTCCAAGGCTTCTTTGTTTGGTAGGAAGGCCACGGGTCGGGAGTAAGAGACGTTTTTTTTTCGGGGTGTCACATTCCAGCACGGCAAAAAAAACCAAAGAGTCACTGTAAAAGATGCAAAAAAAATAAAGGGCCACCCAGAAAGAAACCATAAAAGAAGCAAAAAAAAGATAAGAAATCCAGATGTCCACCCAGCTGTTGACCTTCTTTTAACGAACTTTTGTAGGTTAGGTTACCTTTATCATACAGCACGCCACNAGAACTTCATTATAACAAACAAGTGGTAATTTGGGTCCCTTGGAGTTTGTTATAGCGAAGCTTTACTGTATGTGTTACCCATTTTCACACTCATAAAATTATCCTTCAAGTTGAAATGAGAACTTAAATTTGTTTTTGGGGACAAAATTTTTCTCAAATGCTTTCTGTGTTCAGACGTAACTACAAAATATCCAACAATTTTCGAATCACATGTCTACCCTACCTCTGCAACGCACTTCATGCACCAGCCAGGCCAGAGCCCTTAAAGATCTTTCACAGTTACAGAGGACCCAGTAGGCTGTCTATGTGAATTAGTAAACTGATCGTTGGAACCACTCACGCCACACTTCACTTGGATAGAGGGGGAGAGAATGACCAAAGCATTTTGCACCTTATTCATAAGGCACGCAATAATAATCTGCAGCAAGGGAAGTTGGCAAAGAGGATGTGGAAGCTTCAGCAGGACTTTATACACAAGTCATCTGGAGGGCCGTGTGGGTTGAAGCTGCTGTGGAGCAGTGTGGTCAAAGTCCCTTCTCCTCTTGCACATCCTTACAACATAACTGCAAAGGGCACGAGTGGTTGCAAATGCAGAATGAACACTCCACCTTGAAAAAACTGCAAGTCCTGCTATGGTGAAATATTTGTGTATAGTATTTATTTTTTAATTTCTTAGATAATTTTGTATGAAGACTGTTGTTATATTATATTTGTTTTATATATTGTTATAAAACTATTTTATTACTGAAACTTTAGACGGTTTGTGAGTTACACACTTATCGGTTGCAGGCCTTAGAGCTGTTGGCATGCATATAAAGGCCTCTAAAAAAAATTAACTGAAAAGGGAAAATACATATGTAAGTTTATTGTAATTTTTTATTTTTACAGATATTGCTGGGAAATCAAGAACTGCCAGTATGTGAACTAAGAAGAAATGTTATAATTTATTTTTCAGAACAACAAAAAAATTTTCTGGTTTTCTAACTTTTAAAGAGCAACTTTGTTTCTGGTTTGAGGCCAAACTTGCATGTATATTGTTACTGTTTTTTTTTTGACAAGTTTGAGGATTTCAAGTTTTGTAGTTGCAATTAATATTTGTTGATTTATCAAGATTTTCTTTATGTTTTAATTGTTCTATTACAGTACTATATTTAATGTAAATTAGTAATTTTGGTGCTCCGAGGCTGCATCCTTTTTTTTTAAATAAAAGTATGTGTTAGGTTTTATAGTTCATTTTAAGCAACTTTGCTGTGTAGAGGACAATGATTTTCAATTCATTATACCCATGTACATTGTATCAAAATGGAAAAGGCACTACAAACATCATAAGAAACTTATCAACATTACTAGCAAATAGACATTGCGACAAAAAAAAATCATACTGTCACCATCAACAAGTGGTGTAGCCAAAAAAAGGAGCGGGGATAAGGGGGTTGTACCCCCACCTTTTGCCCCTAAGCTTGTCAACAGCCGGTATTAAAATTATTAACAAGCCTTTAATTGTGATGAAAATATATATATAGATGCAAATTATAATGAATTTTATCATATTGTGAAATAATTTTTCTTCAATTATTTATCCTAATTAACACATGCACCAGCACCGCTAACCCCAGTATAAACACACTCATTTTCTTCCAGGTAGTATAACCCTCACCTTTAGCTGCTTCTGTTGGTACTCATAAATGATAACACTGATTCAACTCAATAAATAACTTTAGCCATGCTTGTGTTACAGACTACATCAAAGCAACTGAAACACAACAGGAAGTTTCATAGACCAATGCACATACAAAAACATGGCAGTTTCTGACACTGGTATTGATCTGACCATATCATGTTTAATCACACTTCCAACACTCTACCTTGAGAAAACATTTCTTTGACAAGAGCATTCAATTTTGTTACTGTTTCTTACATACCTGTACTTCTATATATTACACTGTGAACATACCATAAAATCATACATATATACATAGGAAATGTGATGAAACAAAAAAATACATAAGTACCTGTACAATACAATTAGAAATACAGTACTGTATGTGTTTAATTAAGCAATATGTGACGTGGTCAAGCACTGGCTCGGTGGATTTCCCGCCCTGAGTTAGGAAAGCCAGCTTGACCCGCGGTGTTACAGAGTTGATGGTGTAATAATTATGTGCCCGGCGCCACAGCTCTGTGGTGAGCTGATGAGATGAGAATCGTTTCGGTCGACGGCCTAGGAGACTCTGGTCAACACTCCGTCACACACAATGGCGAGGCTGTGGGCCGCCTCGCACGCCTTAATTAATTACAAATACAACACTTACAAACGATGCTTGTGGAGGTATTTATTACCTGAGACTCCTTACTGTACACACAACTATAATACAAAACACGTGGCCTTAATGGCCCGGAAACTGCGAGCGACCACGTGGTCTTTACAATGTGAAACGCGAATGCACTTAACAATTCTCCGATAAGAATAACATCGCTCTCCCCTCGGCGCTATAACAAATGAAACAATGATGCAGTTTGTGACGTCGATGCCAATGGATATGAGTTCAACTGATGATGTCCGCACCGAGGGCCTCTGCGGAGCGAGAGACTTGCACGTCTGGATGCGTTGAAGTGCTGACGAGAACTTGGAGGGAAGCATGGCCGGCTTCCGCTACCTGAGCGCAGCAGACACCACGCGGCGAAGCGATGGAACACAATATACCCTAAAAAGTGATTATGAGATGAAAGTGACATGAATTAAATTAACCTAAGATGACATAATTTTCCCTTAAACAAATACACAATAAAAATGATTATATTAATTCTAAATGTCTCTATCGTACCAGCCACAGCATTGCCAAATGTGCAATGTCAAATGTCTCTGGCTGTGGCTGTGTAGACTGTATTCCATGATGACAAAAAATTATATTATTTATATACACTGAATAAATACACTGACGCTCTTAATACATACCCTGATGAAATACACTGATGAAATAATAACACAGAATAAATTAGAAACACTAATGCAACTGCACTGATACTATTATGCACACCCTCACACGTGCCCACAAGCTTGTCGGTGTGGTGTGTCTGGTGTGTGGACACGACTACGGCAGTCATAGTGGGCACAAAGGAGCTCGTGAACGCGCGGTTCACGTCACATGAAACTAAAAAAACTGCTACCGAACAAAAAAAATTACATTCCAGAGAAATTTAAGTACATTCCAAAAAGCCAAACATTGCAGTGAACTTTTCATGGTTNCACATGAAACTAAAAAAACTGCTACCGAACAAAAAAAATTACATTCCAGAGAAATTTAAGTACATTCCAAAAAGCCAAACATTGCAGTGAACTTTTCATGGTTTGGCTTTGTTAACAGATGTGACAGCATTTCCTCAGTTGGTCTAACAGTCTTACTCCCAACATATTATCTCAGAAAGTGATGTATTATATCTATGTGCTTAGATCTTTGACTGGTAACGTTTTTTCTTTTTGCTGGGTGTACGGCACCAAGATTATCACAAAAAATTATGGTTGGTTCTCCAAAGGTCTGTGGATCAATTTCTCGAATAGCACCCAAGCACAAATCATCAATTAGTCCACTTTTTTTTTTTAGTACATATTTTGCAAGTAACATTAGTCCTGTTTATTGCAGAACCAGTGCATACATTAAAAATCCACCATTTTTTGTTTTAACTTTACTGCCAACAGCAACAAAACATGTAAACAACCTGACCAATGCTTATTGTTTTCTGTGTTCACAAATAAGTATTTTTATAATTATNAACAAAACATGTAAACAACCTGACCAATGCTTATTGTTTTCTGTGTTCACAAATAAGTATTTTTATAATTATAGACAGACATAAATTTCTTTTTGCCTTTACTTGAACTTACATGGTTTATTTTATTACTCTATTTACCTTTTGAACACTGAAAACTTAAATAAGTTGAACTTACTTACAGTGCTGACTGCAAAGCAAATGTCAGGCCTACTTATCTGACTCAGCTAGAGAAGACTTCCTACAGCTTCTTGGTACGGTGCATCTCATGGAAGGTCTTCATCCTCTTGCAGTGGCAGCAGGTTTACTCCTGGCACCATCTGCGTGGAAACCAGCTTGCATTCATTCATCCATGTGGAATTTTTTTAGCATTCCCTCAATTTAGGTAGGCTGGTCGATGAAGAGTGTTCCATTACTTGAATCTTGATTGATGTGCATTCCCAGGCAGTAGCTCATCTTTCCAAGGCCCTTGATACAAAATTTTGATCCTGGCTCTTCCTTCACTGTGCAACTTAGTTCATCATTATTGGTAGAAATTATCAGATCATCAACGTACATTGCAATAATGATTTTGTTGTTGCCATTTCTTTGGAAGTATATACAGATGTCAGAACTTGACTGAGTTAGCTTTAGCCCAAAAAGAACTTAATGCAGTCTTCTGTTCCAACAACAGCCACTTTGTTTTAGTCCATATATGGCCTTCTTGAGTCTCCGAACTGATTTTTTGCTCTGGTGTTCCGATTCGTTTCTGAGGGTGGAATAACATAAATCTCTTCAGCCAGGCTCCCATGTAGGTGCGCAGTAGCAACATCTATGAGAGATTTCCAAATCTTCTTTCACTGCTAGTGCAAACAAATATCTTATACCAGGCACAGAACTACTGGGCCGCTCAGTATCAGCCTGTCGGCGAGCAGTACCAAGTCCTGTTGCCACATCTATCAAGCACCCATCCCGTCATACATGTGCTGTGAAATCTCAACTGTAGTAATATAAATTACAATTTTTTACATAAAGAGGAACATTTGAATATAGTAGAAACAGAAATCTATAAAACAAATACGAGATATTTTTGAAGTTTATATCTNATAAAGAGGAACATTTGAATATAGTAGAAACAGAAATCTATAAAACAAATACGAGATATTTTTGAAGTTTATATCTATTACGAAACTGCCTGAGCAGACAAACTGCTAAATTTTACATTCGTAGAAAAAATTTTGACACTTAAATTTACATATCAATTTTACATAATAACAAATATTACATAAATATCAAATATTCATGTAATAATTTTCAGTTNCTTAAATTTACATATCAATTTTACATAATAACAAATATTACATAAATATCAAATATTCATGTAATAATTTTCAGTTACTTACAGTTGTGTATAGCATTGAAAAAATAATTAATCTTTGTGTTGTAGCTCCTAATGGCAGCACAAACTCCTCTTCCCTGTCCAAACAGTTGTAATGCTATTCTTTTCCATTACAAACTTCCACCCATCATTTGATTCTGACACTTTGAAAAATCTGAACTTGCTCAAAACGTATAACCTATTTTCTCACGCATAGCTTCCGTAAATATTTTGTAGGATCTTGCCCCATTATCTAAAAATTCTAATGCCACTCTCACGAGAATCTTTGTTAAAATCATTAAAATTTGTAACTATTTTCCTGAAAAGTTTTTTTTTTTCCTAAGTGACACAAATATTGCTTTAGACATATATGCATGTTGGTCGCATTGTGCGTTCACCAGCATTACACACGCTTGCTGTCAAACTGTTAATTTGTTTAAAATTTTTACTTTTTCAAAATTATTTTTTTGATGGTAATAAAAAGAATGTTGTTTGTTAACCACTTCCCTTACAACTACGTATGCTAGCACAAGGTTTACTTAGAACCATAATTTCAACAAAAACTTTACACGCAAGCATATGAAAAACAGCGAGGATCATTCCAAGCCCGTCGTGGTACTGGGCTACGGGCCAGAGCCAACACCACAGGCAGCTGTTGTGCTACACATTATCTGTGTTGATTAAGCACGAGTCAAGGCTTTTTCACCGTCTGGTTATAAAGCAAGGCNGCTGTTGTGCTACACATTATCTGTGTTGATTAAGCACGAGTCAAGGCTTTTTCACCGTCTGGTTATAAAGCAAGGCAGAAATATTTAGATAATATGAACAATATTCTTTGTTCGACAACTAGTGATAAATTCATGCACGTGCTGTAACAGTGTTAAACATACAGTAAAGCACCAGTACAACGAACTTCATTACAACCAACATTTCATTAGTACGAACAAACCATATGGTCCCGCCAAAATGCTATACTTTCACATGTAAATAATTTTCAGTAGTACGAATTTTTCGCTTAAAATTTACGGTCGATTTATAAAACATTCGCTTTAACGAACACCTTTTGCGCTTCACGAATCCAAAAATTTTGGTAGTAAT
>NQII01005099.1:6358-107545 GCA_002778355.1 Clitarchus hookeri | reverse complement strand
AAACTGGTTGGCACATGAAGGGAGGGCGTGTAAATGTGCCATGCTGGTTGCTAGACAACTAGCTCCTACCCTACCAGCCACGTAGGGGGAGGAAGGTAGTTCTGCTGAGTATGACCAGGGACAGCCGAAGCTTACCGTATTTTATCGCATATAAGTCACCTGCACTTATAGGTCGCACCATTATTTTCAAAGGCTTGTAATGACGCAATATTCTGAATTTTTCGGGACTCAAGTGTAAAATTCTTTCGTGTTTGTGAAGCTTTGGGACAGCTTCGTAATATTTTTATCGTGTTTCAAGTTTAAAGCCGTGGTGGCTCGTTTCCCGTGTTTATCAGACAGACGTGTGCATTTGTAGGTTAAGGGGCGGACGTCTGCGGGTTACGTTTTTATCAAGAGTCCTGGTTACAGTTTTCGTTTCGAACTTGGGAGTTTTGAAAGCGTCAGCATAAAGTAGATTAGTTAGTTTCTGTGGATCAGGCGACATCAACAGTTTTAGTTCCTTCGGCGCAGTTTTAATATGTCAACAAGTTTTTGTGGACGGCGAGGTTAGTTTATGTTGACGGCGCGGCAGTCGATAACGTCGTGTTGAGCGCGGGCCACGTGCAGTTTTAGATGACGCTGCTGGCAGATGCCGGATGCCGGGCGCTTATCGCAGGAGTAGTTCGTACGGAGCAGTTAGATAACGAGGGAGAGCGTACGTGGCCAGGCCGTTATCTCAGGAGAGGGGGGTGATAGGCAGCACAAAAAGGGCATCTGTCTGTCGCCCTCGGGGCAGTCGCAGTCTTATTCGTTGAGAGTCTTCTAGGGAGTTACTTCACGTCGCCCGTGAGGGCAGGTCAGCGCAGTCGAGAAGTATCATGCAATGCTAGCCTAGGCCGCGTTCGGGCAGGATTAGAACCCCCACATCGGCCACTAGACTGTATTACTTCATTTCTCAGCCGGTGTGGGAGGTAGCAGCAGATATTCTTTATTCGGGCTAATATTCATGAGACGTTAATAAACGGAAACCACTGTGGCGCTGTTTTCTGTACTTTTATATTTATCTGTAAGGTTCGTACTCTGCAATTTGGACTTCTTCTGTGAACTGTGGTGCTGAGTGTTAAATAAATAGTTAAATAAACAAAGTACATAACAAACTAATTTGGAACTTCTTCATTCTTAATTAATAATGTTCAATTCACTGAGTCTCGTGTTTCTACCCTGAGAAAGCCGTGGCAAGTAAAACGCATTATTGCAATATGACGCTCAACTGTGCGGCATTATAATAAATATAGTGTGAAAGTTCCCCCAACGCAACATTACAATATGGCCCCAACTGTGAGGCAGAAATAATATTTTTAATATCGCTCAAGTTCATTCAAACGCACCAATACAGGCTGTTAAAAAAAAAAAAGTCTTTATTGTTTATAGATTGCGCTCATCGTTGTACATCCTGTACAACATGGTTGCGCCAGGGATGGCTGATGCATGCGCCATTGGCAAAGGTCGTGTGGCAGCTGTGTCCTTGCAAGCAAGCGGTGCTGCCAAGCATAGCTACAGGCCTACAACGCAGACAAAGTGTGCCGCAAGTTTGTTGGACGTAGTACGTTTGGAATGTACGGATATAGCGCTCGAGATGCAGGCTAAACTGCAGGAGTTTATATATTTATTGGAAATAAGAAATTACTTATAAACATGTAATTAAATTTGAAGTAATATTTTCCCGAGGAAAATTTTATCGAGCTTTCTTTTTATATATTTCAAGTATTTCTAACGATTTATGTTAAAAGAAAAAACCTAACCATTATTTCTGCAGTTTATCTTTGTAAGTTTTAAATAAACATGCAAAATATAGACAGGCATTTGAATATTTCCATTAAGTAGTTCCCTTCGCAATCCTTAACACAAAAAGATAAATGAAATGAAACAAAAGGAATGGATTCTTGCCCAATAACTGACAATCAATTATTTTCTAAAGCTTTCTGTGGAGTGTACAGAGATGGCAGCACATTAGTGTTGGTTTTTGAATACCAAGTGTTAGCCGTGGCTTACACGTCTTTCTCTTGTATCGTCTTTGCTCCGCACGTAGTGTTGTTTTGATGTTGTGGCACTGAAGGAGTGTGACAGTTTCTTGACGGAAAAGCGAAGTACCTCCACCGCAGGTTTCAAAATGAAAGTGATTTTGTTCACTGAAGAGTTTGGAAATTGAGCCACGGGCAGTGAATTCGGAGTAAATGAAAAGTTAGTGCGGGGCTGGAGGAATTTTTCTCACTTATAGGTTGCACCCCAAGTTTTGAATAAATTTTTTTAAATAAAATGTGCGACTTATATGCAATAAAATACGATACTCAATACAGGCCACAAANAGTTTTGAATAAATTTTTTTAAATAAAATGTGCGACTTATATGCAATAAAATACGATACTCAATACAGGCCACAAAAAAAATTTCAAAGAAACAATGCATCTTTGGATTGCACATCACCAACGCATTCTTTGTTGCAAATAACTAGATACGTCGTTAACTCTTCTGCGTTGATNATTCTTTGTTGCAAATAACTAGATACGTCGTTAACTCTTCTGCGTTGATAAACATTTCTGAGTGATTGTCGCTTAACTTGCATCCCAAACAAATTCACCTATCACGTAATACAAATTTAACACTTCCACATTCCATTCAATGAGTACATCAACATTTACGATTGCTTACGATGTCGGCAGTCGGTGAGGCCATCTTTGGCCGGTTACGCAACTGCAGCAAGCAACCGTGTTTGTGATTGGTTATGGGTCACGTGACAATGACCATTACTAGAACCACAAACCAATCACAACGAGCTTCACTTCACCTAAAGTGATGTTTGTACTGTGAAAAGCCACTAGCAATACCGATCCAAACCCTAAGTGTTATGTTGTTTCCTGCTAAGAAATTAGCTTTGTTCGCTTACAGAGCAAAACACGTAATATGCAAACTGGAGAAAGTTCAGATGGATATAAAATCCCATGATACTTAAATTTCCCTGATATTTTCCCGGTTAAAGGAATTCCATAATCTTTCCTGGTTTTCCAGGTCTGTGGCCACCCTGAGGAAGGCTCCAAGGCAGGTTTTTTTCCCATCCTTGTTGCAACCCGGTGGAACTCGTGGTTGACATCAGTTGAATGGCTTGCTGACAACTGGGCAATCTTGTTTAGCTTTTGGAGTCTGAGGTGGCAAGGGAGAACAATTTCAACGGTGGGTCGTCACATCTTCAGAGCCTCGGTGAAGAGGAGCTCAGTATGTTGCATGTCCAATGACCTTTTTAGTGAATTTGGAGACTAACTCCACGCCTATTGCATCTGAAGTATATCCCAAACTTCAGTTTTTGAAACTAAGATTACATGTCTTTGGTGAAGGGGTCTTCAGTGAAGTGAAGAAAGGAATGAACAAAGTGAAGTGTCTGCACAAATGCAAAACCAGTGAGCTGCTCAAGAACACAGCGCAGCATATGTCCATGAAGCTATNAAGGAATGAACAAAGTGAAGTGTCTGCACAAATGCAAAACCAGTGAGCTGCTCGCAAGTTCTTGGAACCAGTCACGGACTTGCTTCACAAGCAAAACATTCTGACCCAGGAAGTTAGCAGCACTAGACTTCAAACTCTATTTTCAAGAATTCCATCTCTGCAAGACTTACAACTTGCTGAGGGTGTACATGCGTACACAGAGCTCAAAGAGAAAATGAAGACCCATACTAATACAAATGACTTGGAAGCACTTAAATCGATGGACGATGACCACAAGACCTTTGTGGTGGGAGCCCTAACAACTATTTGGATGCCAGTGTCAAATGCGGACTGTGAGTGATTCATCTCGCAATTTTCTTGTGTTGATATAAACAGGAGGACAAATCTGAGTCTGACCACTCTTGAACTTCTCTCTTCCTATGCATATGAAGGAAAATTACGACATTTCTTGAAATCTTAATTTTCTCGTTAAGATTTCTAGGCACACTTTCTAAAAATAATTTCTTTTGTTAGACCTAAAAGAGAAATCTACACATTAGCATGTTGAGCATTACATTTAAAACTACTTATTGCAGGGTTTTACTAAAAAAAAAAAATGCTAACATCTAAAATTTGTAGAAATGTGTAGTCAGTTTCTTAAGTTAGGTTTTTATGAGATTTTTAAAAGTATAAAATGTGTTTGTGTACTTTTTGTTGTAGTTTTTTTAATTTTAATGTGTCATTTTTCTGTCTAAAATACATATTTTTGGCACTAAACAAATCTGCATTTTACTCAAGAATTTTTGCCTCTCTTACTCAAGAAATTCTCAGGTCTCTACCCATGACACACCCAACAGCACCCAACAGCCAGTAGTTGGAGGAAATTCATAGGTCGAATGACAACTTGAGTAAATCACCCTAGTGGGTCAAAAACCTAGCAACGTCTGAAAGAATAGCTCGTTTGGTGACTATTGTGCGAATGATTGAATATTATATGAAAACGCATCCAACCATGAGTCCCACTGGAGACCAAGTACCTTGATCACTTCACTATTTTCTTGAAAACTCAGTGGACTCTCTTGATGGCTCTCTGGTACTGCATCTAAGACAGCCTGACTATTACTGAACCATTTTCTTAATTCAAAACCCTCTTGCTTTAGGAGATTTTATCAATTCCAGCTGCAACTGATGCTGAGCCAGTCACGACATTGTCTACAATAGGTCTTCCGTCACGACCTTAGCCGCCTTGGGATACATGCTACCTTCCTCAACGGCAAGCTGTTATAAGACTCCCGTAGCCATGAAAGGAGATGATACCCCGTAAGTGAAAGTGTCAAGTTGGAATTTAAGTATTGGCTGATCAGGGGACTCGCACCACAGAACTATTTGACAAGGCGTATCCTCTGTCAATACATTTTACAAACATCTGTGGTCATTACACCAGGATGAAGACTGAAATGTGTAATAATAACAACAATGTCATTTTGAAGTTTAGATCTTGTCAGAAGATCATCATTAAGACCTTCCAGAAGTGGATTCCTTCAACACACAGTGATGTAGGATGTAATAACGAGGAGTGTGTACAACTCCATTCTCAAGAGGATGCGTGTGTCTAAGTTCTTCATACTCCCACAAAAAATTGGAATACTATCTTTTGGTTTCTAGCTAACGATGCAAACTGCATTCCAGTTGATGCAACCGTTTGACAGCAAAACAGCGGTAATCTATACACTCTGGTTCCTTTTCCTTGAAAGGTAGACTCAGGACATATCTAACCTTTGGGTCACGCGAATAGGTTACCACAAAGTGACTCACATTCAATATCTTCTGGGCTACAATGTTGAACTAAAGGTACTTTCTTACTCTACCAAAATTTGCGAATGGTGTCTGTTAGGGAAGCCTCAGATAGCACAAACAGCGAAACACAATTGCAGGCAGCAGTTAGAGTCTGACAGAATTTACTAGAGCTGGGCGGGATCCCGACTTTTCGGGAAAAATTCGGGAAATATATTTTTCGAAAAGGTCGGGCGGGAAATAATTTTTCCCGTAAATTTTTCGGGATTAAAATTATTTAAGGTATTTTGCTGTTATATCTGTGTTCTATAACAAACATGTAAGAGAGGGCCTACATGGCCCTAATCTTGCCAGCATAAGTAAATAATAAATACATGCAAGTTAACTTACCTATCAGTATTAATGGTTTCATATAAATATAATGCATACAAAGTTTGCCACCAGCCGTCGCATGTAAACAAACTTCTGTGTGCCATCTTAAAATAAATAACTGCTCATCACTCTAAATGGTATTTCCATTTCGCTAATTGTATTTTATCTGCCGTCCGTCGCTTTAAAAGTGAAACACTTGTTACAGACTCGTGAAGTAGGCCCTGTATATTTTTAAAACAAAAGTATTTTTTATTGATATAATGGCGCTCAGTTGTACGTGAATAAACATTTTCCTCTGCACGTATTTTAGCAGCTGAATTAATGAACACTGCTCACAAGCATTAAGAAAGTAACGCTTGGAATCTTAAACCCGTATTGTTTTAAGAATCAAGATGGCTATGAAACGAGTCCTACTTTTCACGCACTCTTATTAACTTTGTTTAATTTTGCGAACTTCTTATAAACGTCACCAAATAATTCCATTGCGGGCCGAAAGGCATATCCAACGCATACACGTGAAATTACATTTGAATTGGTGTGAATGCAATTGCATTCCCACGTAAGTTCATAACAATCAGAATTATCGTGCATTTCTACGGCCATGTGATTCTTGTTCTTGTAGGTTATACGGCCGTGGAACAGTTGCCGAACGCGACTCATCTTCTTCATCTAAGGTGGTATTTTATTGGCCAGCACTTCACGTGACGTATAATGTCGCCCAATGATAGTCGTTGTTAGGAACAGTGCTGCTCGTGTTTTGTATTTTGTTAATCACCCCTACGTGTTATTTATTGCATGATGTAACACATTTAAATTTTTATTCAGAGATTATTTTTTATCAATAAACTTTTAGTTTTGAATGAACGTTAAAATATTGTGTGTGATTTGTAGTGCGGTAACCTATACCTATGACACGTTAATTTGTTACTAAACATTATTTTTAAGTTTGTTTTTAATGTTTTATTTACTCACTCTACAGTTTGTTTACGTAGTTCGTTAGAAGCAATATGGATATAACAAATAGTGGTTGCATAATTTGACATAATACCTTAATATTTAAGTTTTTATTTGTACATTTCGTTAATTTTCTAGCATATTGAAAAATTCCCGATCCCGTCCAGTTTCCCGCGGGAAATTATTTTTCCCGCCCGAAATTTTCCCGAGTTTAAATTACCTTTCCCGCCCAGCTCTAGAATTTACCCATTTGAACCCAACCAAATATACTGTGCTAAACTAAAAAGTCACCCCAGCGAGAGTTGCTAACAGATTGTACAAAATTTTTGTTTTTCATATTTTGTAGGATAGTTTAAGGGTACCTACTGAGAAATACCTAAATATTATTATTGCCATGGCCCAATGATTGTATATTTAATATGTATTTATTGCAATTTACCCCATTATAGATAGGATATTATTCCTTTTCATACCATATTTACCTGAAAATAATGTGATCCCCAACTCTGAAGACTACATGGTACTGGAAACATTACATTAAAACAAATTATAAAACCATTAAATCTGAATAACTCACCTTGGTCTACAGCAAAATTTGAACCTGCCAGAACATAATATTTTGTATGAACTATTTTAAGATTTCTCACTATTATGTACATTAAATTAACACTGTATAATATTCTGTGGCGGTGATGGTAAGTAACAGCACATTAATGTAATTTATCAAGTTTCTGTTCAAAGTCTTTCAGGAGTCTTTGTGCAAGAGAAGTTCTCCGCCACAAGGAAAATCCACAACGCATCAACCAACACTAGCCTTAAAATTTATTTGTGGAATGACAGTGCCTGTCTTGTGAAATTGGCACCCTCTCGTTTCTTTTTTCTTTACTGAAGTTTACAACTCGTTGCTCTACTTCAATGAAACTGCCTTTCTTTGGCCTCCTGAATGCTTTCCGCGAGCTTTTTAAAAACACAAACGACCAAAATCCACTCTCCAATTACGCACATTACTTTCAGTCACATCATACCGTATTTTATCGCATATAAGTCGCACATTTTATTAAAATTTTTTTTATTGAAAACTTGGTGTGCGACCTATAAGTGAGAAAAATTCCTCCAGCCCCGCACTAACTTTTCATTTACTCCGAATTCACAGCCTGCGACTCAATTTCCTAACTCTTCAGTGAACAAAATCACTTTTGTTTTCCATCAAGACACTGACGCACTTCTTCACTGCCACATCAAAACAACACTACATGCGGCGCAAAGACGATATAAGAGAAAGACGATATAAGAGAAAGACGTGTAAGTCACGGCTAACATTTGGTACTCAAAACCAACGCTAATGTGCTGCTATCTCTGTACACTCTACAGGAAGCTTTCGAAAATAATTGATTGTCCGCTATTGGGCAAGAATCGATTACTTTTATTTCATTTCATTCTTTTAAAATATCTTTTTCTGTTAAGGATTGCAAAGGGAATTACATAATGGATATTCAAATGCCTTTCTATATTTTGCACGTTTATTTAAAACTTACAAATATAAACTGCAGAAATAATGTTTAGGTTTCTGCTTTTAACATAAATTGTTAGAAATACTTAAAATATATAAAAAGAAAGCTCGATAAAATTTCCCTTGTAAAAATATCACTTCAAATTAAATTACATGTTTATAAGTTATTTCTTTTTTCCAATAAATAAATATAACTCCGGCAGTCAAGACTGCATTTAGAGCGCTACAGAGGAACCGCACTATAACGAGTATGGCCTATAGCATCACGTCTGCTATTGCGATAGTTTTTAAATGCACAGTCATTTTCCCTATCACTTGAAAGGTAATTATTTTGTTTATAACACAAATCTGTTAATGAAGCCTTTCGCTATAGCGATAGGAACATTTGTAAACCCGCATTTTAAAAATGTTTAAACAAGTCGTATCGCAAGTGACATTTACCCACTTGCCACGCGGAAGCCAGCCTTTGTTAGTCTGCATCGCATAGCAACACTCCCGTCGGCTGGAGCTCTGTCTGGGGAGAGGGCGGGTGTTGTGAGGGATAAGGAAGAGGGTGGGAGTAGAGGGGAGAGGTATGAATGGGAGTAGAGCTAGTCTTGAACAAGAAAAGAGGGGTAAGCTGGAAAAAGTGTAGTGTCTGGGAGGGGGAGGGGAATGGTCGCAGCAATATGCTAGCAGCCTACCACTCCTTTTATGTTGTTGGGGTAGGAAGACCGAGACTGTACTTTAGATAGTCCCGCTTTAAATGAAAATATTTGTTTTTAATAGAACGGGCAAAGAACTATGTCAATATTTTAAATCCAGCTGTGTGTGTTTGCAAATATCAGGGAGTCTCAATCGCAACCACAGGGAATTTTTTTTCTATATCCAGGTCTGAAAACTTGTTTAGTGTACATTTGTGTACAATGTTAACGAAAACTTCCAATGCAGACTGCGTGTCCACCAGACCGACTGTACGCAAGTGGTCCAGTTTCAAAGCTATACTGTCACTCAATCTTGTTGCAGTCACATATTGAACTCAACTATTTTCACACCTGTCTATCTCCAAAACCTTAGTCTCCATGTAAGAATCCCACCCCTATTTTTAAAATAAATTTCCAAGAAAGAATGTGCACGTGGTAAATGAGTAATTATTATATATTGAGTCATGATCACCCACAACTATCGTGATTCATATACAATTCTAAATATTTGCCAGGTCTGCAAAAATATATCTACCCAAGTCTGAGTTCAAGATAAGACACATATTAATAAAATCATACCTCTTCAGTCAATTCCTTTTCATCACCTTCCTTCTTGGCTTCTGCCTCTCTCTGTTCCTTCTCTTTAACTTCCTTGCGATGGATTCTTTCAGCCTCTCTCCTTAGAGCTCTATCATCACGATAGCGGACGTAGCACTGAAGATGAGTGCGGGATCTACAGTGTATTGGAATGGCCCTTTCTTTTGGTTCAAGGCGAGGAAGATAAATGTGACACAAGTCACAAAAGTACACCTCCACTTGCTTTACATACTCAGATCCTGGAAAGGAAAATGGAAACATATTAACAAAATTACAACCAAGAATGCTAAGTACAGACTATTTACAGACAACACTCATTAAAAACTAATAAAAAATTGTAAAATTATTAAAATATTCTACTTTCAAAACTTTGATTAGATTCATGACATAACTAATTGGTCCCAGCACACCCTGATGACTGAGAAGCAGGCATCGCCCAATTGACGGGGTTGTTTCTGGGAGCAGGACTGGTTGCCTTTGGCAATTATGCTATGGCCCACTGAGCATAGGGAGAAGCGCTAGTAAGTTTTAACTGGGTTTGAACTCGGGGAGGCAGGTGGGCATCTTTGGTAGGCTTCTACTACTGGCCTCCAACAAGTGTGTTGGCGGGTGGGAAGACACAGACAGACCCAAGAAGTTGAATGATGGTGTTCGTAAGATAGGGGCAACAGCTCTTGTGTTACTCAAGAAGCCGAGAAATCCCCATAGATCCAAACATCATAAAGTGACGGAGGAATAAGATGTGGCGGCAAATGCCTGCTCCTGCGAGAGTGTTCAGGTTCTCTTGAACGAAGCAAGAAACAGTAGGAGGCTGGTTGAGAAAAATAATACCTGTAAGTTATAAATCAGCCAAATCAGTTTATACCTATTTATTGTTGAAACAATAAACACCCACAACAATCCTGTAACCTGATTAGGGCCTGAAGGGCTAATCCCAGGTTGACAACCGGAGTGACTTCTAGTCTCTGAAGACGCAATGGTGTGGATATTACCATTATCGGTTCTACAAAGCTGCAGGAGTAAGCCTCAAACTCTGGTCTGTGGGTCCTATTAATACCCAAAGCACAAGACCAGCACGCGCAGGAAAGGGAGAGGGAAAGAGGTGGTTGAGAATGAGGCGACTAAGAACGCAGCGGAGATGGCCGAAGACTGCCATGGCAGGATGGCGTTTCCCCTCCACGGAAGGCAGGGTAGATGCAAGCTTCGAGAGGTGAAGCAGGTTGCAAACCAGCAGGCAGCAGCAGCTGGCCCAAAGCCAACTCTGGGATTCCGGGGTGCTCTGTAGCGTGTGAGGCTTAACATCTCTTCTTGGGAGGGGGCTACAGCTGTGGCAAGGCTACAATGGATTAGGTGAGAGCCGATACGGTTTTAGAGCCTTTTCCGATATTGCCAATACAAACTTACAGATTATGCCTATACCAATACTGATACTGCCTTGACAAGGAAAAATAACATTATTGAAAGTTTATAAAATTAAAAACTTAATTATTTAACATTTAACTAAATAAAATTCTAATTGTCTTAGTTTTTATTGTTTCAGTAATAGGCCTCACTCTTACGATAAATATAGGAACCACATATTAAGCTTAAGCATATTTACAAGACAAAAATAATATCCAAAAGCATGTCATTACGCCATGAAATTCTTAAAAACCTCTCGAAACCAAACATTTACAAATATTGTAAACAGCCTTGCATTCTTGCGTGTTGCTTACGGTAAAAAGAAATTCAACAAGTCACTTTTTCTTCCAGCCCTATCATTTGTTTTTTGCTGGCACACACAAATAATTTCACCACGTTCGTACCCTTACCTAACACCATCATATTACGACAGCAACAGCAAACAAACGACAAAAGAAACAAAAAAAAAAGACAAACTGTCAGAATCGCGCCGCTAGGCGGCAGTAATATGCAGCACGTAACCAACATTACAAGTTTACATAAGTATTTTTTGCGTCGCGTGTTCGCGGTTTGTCGTGAAACAATTAAGACAAAATATTTTGGAAGTAATTGTAAATACTAATTATTTTTATTACTATATATTTGTTAGACTGATTAAATTTTAAGTTTTGTTTATGCTGCAAGCTTGCCTCTGTAGATAAAATTCAGTAAACGCAAATGGTGGCTACTATTGTTTTGTTGTATACATGTTTTGCAAACAATCATGCAAAACGTGCCTAATCTTGCTTTGGAATTAAACAGTCAGTTGGGTACTTTAGTAAAAACTAGGGATGGGTCGGTTCGGTTCTTCGGTTCCAATTTATACCGGTTCTTGAGGTTTGACTCGGAACCGGTTTTAGGTTAGCAACAATTACTCGGTTCTTGGTTCTACACAGCAATGGCAAAACTCTGTTGTTACAAAAATAGCTATGGTATTTACTCATGTATAGTGTGCCCTTTTCCCCCCAACATAAAAGAGAAAATTTCTGGGGTGCATGCTTTACACAGAAAAAAAATTAAGGAGTGGTAGTTGTAAACTGTTCCATGATGTTTGGAGGGAAGTGTATGGGATTAGTCTGTTATCTCCAAGCCTTCTTTGTTTGGAAGGAAGACAGCTGGAGGGCGGAGAGGAAGGAGAGGTTTTTTTTTTTAGGTGTCACATTCCAGCACGGCAACAAAAAAAACCAGGGAGTCACTGTGTAAAAGACACAAAAAAAAGGGCCGCCCAGACACCATGAAAGAAGCAAAAAAAGATAAGAAATCCGGCCCACCACAGCTGTTGACCTTCTTTTAACGAACCTTTGTAGGTTACCTGTATCTTACAGCATGCCACAATATTTTGGTTTGAGGGCCATGAGTTATTTAATTAAAGTATTTTCCAAACATATCACAATCGCCACATATTAATGTAAAAAAAGAGTAATTTTTTACATATTTACTAACCTTAAATAAATTTTATACAACAAGTTTATCTGTATACATTAAAACTTATTTTCACACTTTGTTATTGTTCAATTCTTCCATATAACAGTTAAATAAAACATTTAATGAATTTTACCTGCATTGGTTTAATAAAATTGCAAGCAAAAGGCAAGTATTCAAAATACATAGAACCGAATACTGTAACCGATATTTAAACTGTAGAATCGGCACCGGAACCGGAATCAACATTTTTGGTTATTCAACCCATCCCTAGTAAAAACCAATTTAAAATTAGTGATTATTTTAAAACCAAATAGTGAGCTAAGCCACTCCAATTATGGCAAGTTGAAAACAGCATCATCTTAGATTCTTAGGGCAAAATATTTATTTATAATATTGGGGATTTAAAAATGAATGGCGCACAATTCCAACATCAGCCGGTTTCAATATATCGGTACCGGTATCTGCTCAACCCTAGAAGTTGTTGCTGTGAAAGAAACACTGTAGAATTAAAGGCCCTGTGTTATGTATAGGTTCACTTCCATTCAACCCAAAAAAATTATTTTGACACCCACTTCTGATTTTTATTTAAATATTCAAAAGAACCCATCATGGAAGTAAGTAAATTACCAAATTGTTTTAATTTTACAGCTCTTCAAATTTTCAGTGAACTGCCATGACTCAATGTTTATAAAGTCTTCTTTGCAAGCTACACCCCCTTACAAAAATTGTCACAGCTTTTTCACGTCGTGCAGTCTCTCTGAAATTTTATAGCCTTATTAATTAAAGCAAGAGGATTTCAGAAAAAAATATGCAACTACTTTACAAAGGAATAGAAAATAGTACATTTTTTTAAAAATAAATTTTGATATTTTTTTGCAAAAAAAATAACTTTTTAGAAATTCAATTATTGCATTGAGGGTAATGTATCGGCATCATGTAAATATTTTCCTACATTAACCTAGAAGTATGTGTAAAATGTAATACAAAAGAATACTGATGGGCCGAGTTTCGAAGAGTCGAGTCTGGTTGGGTCGAGTAAACAAAGATTGACTCATCACTCAAATAGAGTTTTTCTTACAGCAGACATCAAGTGCAAGTCGAGTCATGGTGCATTTAGGTTAAACAACAAATATTCGTACTTGACAATCACCTTACGTTTCTCGCAAATCAATAGTTTTATGTTACTAAACTGCTAGTCGCACCGGAATGACATTGATAACTCTGCTACATGCCTTGACAATTGGTTGATGTTTGGGATGTTCAACTATGATAAAATCAGGTGGGCGTTATATTCGTGACTTGAGCCTAGTAGAAGAGGGGGAGGGGGGGACATATCAGATAACTGAACCTATAACTTGTCGAGGTTGACAGGAACAGTCAGCATGACACAAATAGTGTTTACAGGCAAAATGGTTGCCCACGCATATAGATCGCAAGTATTTCTTCAGAGAAATTTTTTCACCATAAGAGTCTCTTGTACGTATGGGTCACACAATATTTTATCCACCCGTAAAACTTTTTCAACTACACATAAATATGTATTATTTTTAAAAGATAGAACAATAAAGGTGAAATTTCCTTTGTGTCATTACGGGTTGACGATGGCTCATAACAAATCTCTTTCTTCCCTCTCGGAGTCCCACCCTTCCGCTCTCCCATTTCCATTCCTGCCGGACACTACTACGCTGTCTTTCTACTCTTCCCACTTGCCGTTTCTCCACAGTCGCAATTGGCGGTGGTTGGAGGATAAATGTGTAAGATGGGAAGTGCTACGAGGGCAATGAACTGCAAGATGCAATCACTCACGTCGCACCCTTCTGCGTCTCTTGCTGTCTCTCTCGCTGGCCGGATAGTTTTCTCATCACACTGTTTAAAAAGCATTTTATACTGAACTCTACTTGACTCGAATTTCATACAACTTGAAACTCGACTTGACTCATGTTTCATACAACTTGACTTGCTCATTACTACAAAACAATAAAATTAATGGCTTTATCATTGCTTCAGTTAAATATACTGTCTTTTGCTCAAGAATTTTCATGGAAATGCTGCTGCACTTTAGTAACATTAACATGTTTAACTCTACTTTAAAATATTAGACACACTCCAAAATATGTTCAATATCAAACTTATGTACCTAGTTTAAAATGTACATGTGATAACATGAAATATTTCCAAACACAATTCACAGTTATGTTGCTATGTCTTTGAAATGTGAATGCTGACATGTCAAGATTTCCCTATACATATTATGAAAATATTTGAATATAAAAATTAATTAACAGTATACACACACACATAGAAAATTAATAACCCTATAAACAATGTAATTAAGTTCATAGAGTACACAACCACTAAATTTGTTTCAGCGCCACGGTGATGTAGTGGTTAGACTATTCGCCTTCGACGTATGCAAACCGGATTCAGTAGGTCGGCAGGTTTTCACAGTGATCTCCTCCCCATTTCCAATTGCCCTTTCATTCCGGCGCTGCTCCATACCTCATCTAGCTTCACACTCGTGGGCTCTCAAGATCTCGAAGCTAAGAGCCACCCAAATCTCCTCAGTCACCCGCTCATTTTATTTCCACGTTATAACCTCTATGTTGAAGTCATAATTTCACTATAATAAGTACACGAGGAAGTGGTATTGGACAAGAATTTTCTTGTGCTTTCCAGTAGAATGATGGTCGTGACTGTAAATAACTTACTAGATTTTGTTAAGGGGTGCATTTACTGCAGTGCCTTGGCATGCAATCCCCATTTGCTTCATCACAGATTAAACATTTTAAGATATTTATACGTAACTGTTTTACTTCCACTTGAAACAGTTTGTGTAGGTTGCCCATAATTAAATACTTTTGCGTGTACATTTTCTTCTCTGTACTCACAGTATCTTTCATTCCAGGCATTATTCTAGCTAGACTCATCATTTCTATCATAAAAGTTTCTCACTGAATCAACAGTATCAAGTTTGTTTTTTCCCCTCTTCAAGGATCTGCTCCAGCTAAGAATCCTTTTTCCTTAAGCCTCTGAGCTTCTCGCACAGCATAGTTTGATACTCAAAATGTTTCTTGCACTTTTTCACATCTACACATCAGCGAAGCAGTAATTCTTAGTATGTAGCTGGATTTACCTTTTCTTTGCAACAGATTTCAAGTTGTATTTTATAATCTCTACAAGCTTGTCCATATCAGATACTTTTTCAAATATGTTCCTCTGTTTCATCATCTTTTGTTGAGAAATTTTTGCAAAAAGTTCTTTTTCAAGAAAACACACTTATAGTGCAAACATACAATTTTTTAAGTTTTCAGCAGATTATGTTCTGCAGTTCAAAAAAATGTTATCCTTTTATCCTCTTCTGTTAAATCTGCCACTTTTATAAATTTGTTTAAGACATAGCTAAATTTGTGGCACACTGTCAAAGTTACCTGCCCAACACTACACTCAGTATTATCTATTTCGTCTTCCTTGTGTAATCAATAGGGCCAAGATTTTGTTGTTTTATTTTTTTTTGTGTATTTAGTTACCAAAAAAATTCAAGATTTTGTCTGTCACAAAACATTATTTTGTAATTTAAAACAAAATTTTCTTAAAATATACATGCTTTTATTATTTAAGTTGCACATGCTATGTTTCCACATAGGAATACAAAAACATACTCATAGACTACTTGCAAAACAATTTAGCGGAAAATCACAACCATTACAAAAAAAAAAGTGCCAAGAAATAATTTTTGACATGATGTTTACTGTAAGGTAAAAAAATAGAATAAGTACATATGGTAGGTCATCATAGCTATGTAAGCAAAACTGTCCATCAACTTATTTGCAGAAAAGAAAGAAACGAGAAAAATTATATCACGAGTTTAAGAAAAAACAACCACTGTTAACAGTTCTACATTTCCAGGCAAGAGCGATCTTCTGTCATATACTATCACAGATTACTTTGAGAAAGATCTTTCTGTATCCAAGTTTTATTGAGATCACTTTCAGTGCAACAGCTCCAAACTGCAGAAAATCACATTTTATTCCGCAAACAGCTGTCAATTCAGTGTTTGATGATCGTTACATTTTTGGGATAGAAAAGAGTTCACGAAATGGGTCAGAACTAATGAACTCAGTTTTGAAATGTGCTTGAATCGTTCTTTCAGAGCCACAGAGAGAAAACTTTTCCCACGTTGCAGAGAACTTTCAACTGCTTCAGGAAAAAAAATCTGCTTACCCAACATGTCGAGGGCAATTTGTAGGTTTCCAAGCATTGAGTAAAGCAGAAGAGCATTAGAATTCCTCAAAATATTTATTAGTTCTACAAACACAGCAGTTATCGGCAACAAAGATACACTGGGTTTAAATGCACAGTACGTCCACTTCCACAAAGGTTTTTATGTGGTTCGCTCCAGCAATATTTGCTCTTGCACAACACTTCGAAAAAGCCAATAATGTCATCGAGATAAACGGCCAGGTATGACACCAACTCAAACCATGTGTTCAAGCAAGTGACCACAGGCATGGGGAACATCTTGACATGGATGCCATCTTCATATTTAATGTTCAGAAATTCTAGATACTCATATCTTATCTTCCTTGTATGTAAGAAAGCAATTTTTACTTTGCTTACAAACATATTCAGCCCCTCTTGGTTGTTCTGCTAGAACTGGCCTACAATATTGATTTTATATGCCCAGTATTGCAAATGATTTACCGTATTTACTCGTGAATAGCACGCACTTTTTTCGCCAAAATAAAGGAAAAATATCTGGGGTGTGCACTATACACTAAAAAAAAATTATGGAACGAGTGGTAGTCGTAAACTGTATGGAGATGTTTAGAGGGAAGTGTAGTGGAAGTGTTATCTCCTCTCCCTTTCCCGCTCAGCACCCCCTTCAGTTCGCCCCACCAGCCATCCACTGTAACCTTCACTGCTAGCGCTTCCACATTTTTTTGCTTATCCACATCCCTGTTCCAACTCCTTCACTGCAGTGCTTGCGTAATACATACGCAATAAACGTGTAATTATGAATGCCAAGTTTGCATGCTTCTCACACTGCGAGGTTTAAGCTGTCAGTCATAAAATACGCTGAAGAAAATTTAAATTGTGCTGCGGCTCGGCAATTTGACGTAGCTGTGACTATTTTTTATTGGTATATAAAATCTGTGATAAATCGTTTATTTGAAATAATTATAACATAACTTGCAAGTAATCATTTCTCTTAACAGTGGTAATGCATTATTGGTGTTCATTAGTCGCCAACTCCCGACCATCCGTCCCCTTCCTAACCCAAGCCGCCTCCGATCACACGCCAGTCAACCGCACGCCTACCTGAACACATGCTTTCCACTTATTTATTTATGCCAGGGGACATAAATTGCCCCGCAGTATACCTGAATCCGCGGTATAACGGGCTTCTACTGTACCATGTGAATGTTTATGCAAAATTATTACTCTCGCAAAAAAAAATTCAACTGTGTTTTATATACTACTATTTACTTTAGTCATATTGCCAACATTTTTGGCTAGAAAAGTTTGTTTATAATAAAATACACGTAGGCATGATTCTGCCCATGAACGAGCGCCGCCTTAGCATTTTGGCTTGATATATTTTGAATTGCCAATAAATATATGTATTGTTCTAGTGAAAAAATGTATTGTTTTCAATGTTTACATTTTTAGTCAAAAATGTGATCACTACCATGCAAATAGTTTTGGTATATGCACGCATGTTTAGTAAATTAGAGATAATTTGGTATACGCATGCATGTTTAGTAAATTAGAGATAATGTGGTATAACAAATGGAAAATTGTAAAATGTAATGTTTATATGAGTATTCACAGTAAAAGAAGCTCGCACCGTGGTTATACATACAATTAAACAATTTTGTCAATGTTTCGCGAATATTGGAATTATAACAGAATTTCGCAAATAAACAATTTCTCAGTATTTTGCATTATTTCAAGTTTGCAAAAATTTCCAAGCAAGTGATATTTCCCTAAAAAAACGTTACACATGAGCTCAACACCCACACAATTGTAAATACAACCTCCTTTCTCCGGCCTTTAGCACTTATCTTGCCAGTTTACAGTAATGAAGCAATTCATGGACATATAAGCAGCAAGTAAGACACACTGATAGAAACCATTTACAGTAAACTCTCCCAAATCCAAACACTGAGACTCTGTGGTACTCTGAAATCCGCGGTGCATGTCACTGTGTGGCCAGAGTACAAAGCCATGCTGGACCACGTTGTGTTGCTACAGTACCAAGTTGTACTGCACCGTGTTGTGTCGCCACGCTACACATATATTCCACGCCTGTTTTCGTTTCAGAATGCTTGGCAGTGGTATTCAATAAAATTAAAAGGAATTAATTTAAGAAAATTAAGAACTATCTTATTTCTTTTTTGAGTTAAAAGAATTCTTATGCATAAAAAAGCAATTATTCATAGTTGTATGACTACAGAAATGCCATTTTTTCAGACAACACAACTCTGTTTTGAGATTATATTGGACGACTTTTGTTCGGAATTTTGGTAAGGACAATTTTGTATTTAATGATTCTGACATATGCACATTTTAAATATCTCTAAGATCCTATGACAACTTGAATCGCCAACCAAAATCATGTTCCATTGACACTGTGCATCCTCTGCAGCATCAGTAAACTCAGTGCATTCAGTATTCAACATAGCCTTGCACAGGCTGCCACCTAGCATTACGCCGAAACGACTGCCAGTGATCTCGGTTCTAGTCAGTAGTATCGGAACAATAGCAGACGTTACTGAAATTACTGGCCAGTGAAATGGCAGTTGTGACCTCCATATTTGATAAAACTTGTTGCAGCGATCACCAAGTCGCTGTGTTCAGATATTGTAAACAGATAACCTCAGCATTTACAGCATTGCAAGCGGCATAGGAAATTAATACTATTCTGAACGGGAGGCAGGGTTATTTTCCTCGTAGTTCAACAGATTTTAAATTAATTAAGAAGTGTATTAAGTTTCATTTCTGGTAGGGTATTCCATTATTTAACTGCTGTCATCATTCTATACAGGAGGTGTAAGGGAGGATAAGAAATGTGGTTATGGTATTATGGTACACATTAAGCATAAAATGGGGTTTGTAAAAAGATTCCTCAAAAATCAGTGGTTGTCACAAATTTGTGGGTCTTGGATCCCTGAAAGCCCTGGACTGGCAAGAGTTTACTGTATATTATAAAATAAAATACCCATACATACTTCTCCATGATTAATAAGAGCAATACAAAAGAACACTTTAAAAACCCATTCACATAAATTTTTTTTACCATTTAGATGCAGTTAAGTACCCTACAACTCGCCGCCCGATGATGGCCTAGCCATTGAAAAGTCAAGATTGTGCAATTAGGGCTGAGCCGATACCGGTACCGATATATCGAAACGGGCCAATATCGTAATTATCTGAATTGTGCGCAATTCATGTTTAAATCACTGATATTATAACCAATATTTTTGCCCTAAGAATCTCTAAGATGATGATGTTTTCAACTTGCCATAATTGGAGTGCTTTGCTCACTACATTGTTGCGTTCCCGTTTATGTCGTTTTCCCGTATCAGTCGATTTTTTTGGATGGTCCCAACAAATATCCTATATAAACAATGTTAAAATAACATCCATCAATCAGATATTCTGTCCGAAAACCAAAATATATTCGGAACTATTGTTTATCTGTGAAAAAACTATCTTAAAACAGGTACTATAAAAATTCAGTAGCGCCAAGAGCAGGTAAACAGACACTCCCTAACCTCAAATGCTAGTATACACGTGTTGTCGTGAAACGTTGCAATTGTTAACCATCACGTAATTTATTTTTGATAATCCTATCACTATTTGTTTTTTAAATAACTCACGTCGAAAAACAGGTAAAACATAATAATTGCATTCATTTTTTTGTTCCAAGTCAGCAAATGAACATTCGCGCAAATAAAACGCATATTTTTAATGGGTGTGGTACGGACCAGAACAATACATTCCAATGGGCGGAACGGATTTGAGCTTTACTCTCGTTCCACAATGTAAACGTAATAATTTTTAGATCAGTACGGTAAATAACCATGTAAATTACCAGCATTAAAGGGGAACAATATGTTTTCACTGATTAATTCTGTTAAGATAAAATTACGCTAATAACTTTTTTAAAGAGTAATGCAGTGATATCAACTGTCACACAAGATGACGAATGTTGTTTAATTTGGCAAAATTTAAAAACATTTTGCGGGCAATGGAATTTTTAGCAAAGTTAAATATAATTTCAAAAAATCGGAATTGTTACATGTCAAACTCAACCATTTTTACCACGTTTCGGTCACGTTTCTGTTTTAAATCATTGTTTTTAATAAAGTTAGTTTGATTTTTGCCACTTTTTTTTACATTTGGCAGAAATTTAGGGAATTTTATGTAAACATTCGGCGGATTTTCGAAATTAAGTGCATTTCAATATTTGATAATACAATACTTATATTGAATGATTGAGATATGTTCTTTCATCTAGTATTCAAGATATGCCCACTGTTCATTACAGGCAATCAACTCAGTATACCCAAGGATGGAAATAATTTTTTTTTGAGGTTAGGTTTTACTTTTTGAGGGGAGAGGTCCACATGTTGAGTTTTCCCGCATGCTGAGTTTTTTTCTGTAGGTCCCATGAAAAACGAATAATAGAGGTTTCACTATTTGGTTTTATTAAAATAATCACTATTTTTAAATTGGTTTTTATTTAAGTACCCAACTGCCTGTGCCCTTTTTTTGTTTCTTTTGTTGGTTTGTTTGCTGTTGCTGTAGTAACATGACGGTGTTAGGTTAGGGTACGAACGTGGTGAAATTATTTACGTGTGCCAACAATAAACAAATAACATAACTGGAAGAAAAAGTGACTTGTGGAATTTCTTTGTACCGTAAACAACATGCAAGAATGCAAAACTGTTTACAATATTTGCAAATGTTTGGTTTCGAGAGGCGGTATATCATCAAGGTCATATAGTACCACAAACTTAAAACGGCACATTGAATGAACGCACCATTTGAAGTGTTATGTTTTTTTTAAGAGTTTCATTGCTTAATGACATGCTTTTGGAGGTTATTTTGTCTTATATATGCTTAAGCTTAATATGTGATTCCTAGATTTATATTTATCGTAATAGTTAGGCCTATCACTGAAACAATAAAAACTAAAACAATTCAAATTTTATTTAAGTAAAAGTTTAAAAATTTAAGTTTTTATTTTTTGAAAATTGCAATAATGTTATTTTTCCTTGTCAAGGCAATATTGGTATTGGTATCGGCAATATCGGAAAAGGCTCAAAAACCATATCGGCTCACCTATGTGCAACTACATGAAAAATGTGCCATCCTTTGTGAGTGTGTGTTGACAAGTACTAACTAGTCTTGAGTAATTGAGATCCTGTATTTTTAAACATTTTAAGTACAATTCTGTTTCAAATAAATGTCCCGCAAAAGCCTACAAACGACAAACACAAATTTATTTTGGGGAAATTACCTATTAAGAGTTGTTTACTTTATTTTTATACACTATTTTGGCATGTCAGAACTTCCCACTTGTAAAGTAGCAAAGTCGGGATAGAGAGGTGTTAAAACATTACGGACTAACACATTACCAGGATCATAGTACTCAAAATAAGACAAAAATGAATCACTTATGGCAAAATATTGTAAAAATTACATAGAAACATAATAATAAGAATGTGCATTGTAAAACATATCAAAACGCTGCAGTAAACAGACATATTGCGTGAAGCAGTGAGGAATGCCAATGATTTGCGCTTGAAGGGCAGTCACATTTTCATCTCTTTAGGAATAGTCAATGAACATTTCCAACACAAACGCTGGGAATTAACATAAAGCTATACAAGAAAATGTTACGCGTGTCACAAATTATGGCCAGGGCTACATCTAGTAGAAACCAGCAGCCAAGCCACTGCACGATTCTTAAAACAACTTCCACCCATCTGCCAACACAGCTGTTCATGTGTATGTATATCTCGCAGCTGAACAAAGCTTTTTCATAACCTACAAGCAACAAGTAGGCAACACGATAAAAATAAGAGTGGCATCAAATTATGTCCAGTAGTAAAAAGTCTGCTGATTAGAGGTCCGGCAGACCGAAGCGCTAACTGTACAGATATTATGATCTTTTGGGGTACCATTTCATTTACAGAACATCTGCCTAGTGAATTACTTTACTATTAAATTTAAAAGCATTATTTTACACCAGCAACAATGAATCACTGTCTTAACGTGAAAAAACACATTTTTATAACCACCTTGTTGTTATCGGTGTGTTAAAATAGGAAAATTTGAATTTAATAAAACAGTGAAATAGAAAACATTTTCAGGACAATGACTTTTTTTAAATCAGGGTTGTCCTCTGTGTTTTTGACATAACTTACCAAGAACAATTTCTTGTTTTAATTTCTTTTCATCATCTTTCTTCTCTTTGTCAGCTTTGCCTTCACCATCTCCTTCAGAGTCTTCACCAGAATCTAAAAATAATTTTATATTTTTGAATGAAGCCAACAGTTACTAATTTAACACATTTAAAGCCAAATTCTTGCCCTGACTAACAAACATGTCAGCAGAATGTGCCCTTAAAATTGCTTCTACACATGGGACTTGAAATCACAACCATCTAAGAGATTGTACCAATAAGTCCTGCCCCAAAANAAAAAAAAAAAAAAAAAAAAAAAAAAAAAACCAGGTAGGAGTTTCCCTTCTATTCTCTCTGTGCGTGAAAAAATTCAACAAGACAAAGATTAATTATGCACACTAATGATTTCAACAAAATTTTTTATGTATTGTTATTTATTTGTATTACATCAAATGTCATAAATTTATCTGTTTCTACATTTGCCTAAATATTGCAATATTATTTTCAATTTATATGAAAAGTAACGGGTAGATGTATGCGCACTTGTGAATGCATGAGCATGCAGATGCACATTGTACAATTATGTTAAAAAGTTTATCACTGAACCAGTTGGGAAAAACACCCACAACATTTCTAATGGGAATATTTCATGATTGAAAATTGACTATATAAAATACATATGTACGGAAATAAATATCACCACAATAAGTACCAACCCTTGCACACACTTCATCATTATTGGCAAAAATTATATTGAGCATCAATCCTAGTCTAAAATTGTCAAATTAATGCTAAACGTTACCATAAGAATACTGTCAAGTCTGACAGGTAGGAAAAAAAAAAGGGTAGATTTTGTAAAATTCTAAATTTGTAATTTATAAAAATAAGGACTAAAAATAGTTGGGTTCATCATAAGCAGACTACTTTCCACCAACGAGAGCATGGCTGTAGCAAAGATGGTATCAGCCAAGTCATGATAAAAAACAAAGAAGATATTTGTTAGAAGAGAAGAAGAGTGAGTGTGAGGCTACAAGTGAACAACAAGCCCAGCAGTCCACATGAGAAAGTTTTGTTAACATAGTTTAGGTTCTATAACACCAACAGACTACAAAATTCAGTACAATTTCACAATCAATCGACACTGTCAGCGACAGATCATTTCAGACAGTGCTGCTGTGTATTTGAGAATACACATGTACATAGACATGGTGCAAAATTATTCAACTTATTAAGCAGAAAAACTTCTGAAGCGGAAACAACTTAACTAGATTTCACTGTGCATTACTACCGGCANTATTCAACTTATTAAGCAGAAAAACTTCTGAAGCGGAAACAACTTAACTAGATTTCACTGTGCATTACTACCGGCAAAAGAGTGCACTTTTAGACCACACACCAGAGAAAAATTGCATTTAAAACATAAAAAGCATAAACGATACAACAGAGATCATAAAGGTTTCTGTGAATAGATTATAAACCGTTCAAGTTATTCAACTTAACTTTGTTGTAGATGCAAATAATTGCAGGAAGTTTTTGTCTCATGATACCTTTGTAAAGAAAAACACTAGAAATACAGTAGGTATTTGGTTTTTTTTCCAGTCATCCTAGGTAGACAAAAGCAATGTCAGCGACGTAGTGCTTAACATTGTCGGCCGGCTTTCCGGTTCTTGAGGTTTGACACGGAACCGGTTATAGGTTAACAACAATTACTCAATTCTTGGTTCTACACGGCACTGGCAAAACTCTGTTGTTACAAAAATAACTCTGGTATTTACTCATGTATAGCACGCCCTTTTTTCTCTAACATAAAGGAAAAAATTTCTGGGGTGCGTGCTTTACACGGAAAAACAATTAAGGAGTGGTAGTCGTAAACTGTTCGGCGATGTTTGGAGGGAAGTATATGAGAATAGTCTGTTATCTCAGCTCTCGCTCTTACATCAACACTACTCTCCCTTATCTCTCTCTCTCTTAAGCTCAGCCCTCCCCAGTAAACAACACTGCTAGCCGATCGATACATTCCTCCAAGGCGGCTTTGTTTGGTAGGATGGCTCCCACCCAGCTGTTGACCTTCTTTTAACGAACTTTTGTAGGTTAGGTTACCTTTATCATACAGCACGCCACAATGTTTTGGTTTGGAGGCCATGAGTTATTTAATTAAAGTATTTTCCAAACATATCACAATCACCACATATTAATGTAAAAAAAGAATAATTTTTTACATATTTACTAACCTTAAATAAATTTAATACAACAAGTTTATCTGTATACATTAAAACTTATCTTCACACTTTGTTATTGTTCAATTCTTCCATATAACGGTTAAATAAAACATTTAATGAATTTTACCTGCCTTGGTTTAATAAAGTTGCAAGCAAAAGGCAAGTATTCAAAATACATAGAACCGAATACTGGAACCGATATTTAAATTGTAGAATCTAAATCGACATTTTTGGTTATTCGACCCATCCCTAATTTACATTTAGTTTTCGTTGGTGAATTGTACGATAATTTTTGTTCACACTTCATTAAAAATGCTGACAAGAAAACGAAAGGCAATTGACCTAAAAACTAAATTGGCGATATTAAAAGCAGTAGATGACGGAAGAAAAAAAAATTATATTGCTAACGAATTTGGAATAGAGAAATCCACGCTTTCGACGATATTAACCCAACGCACTGTAATTGAGAATGATTTTTTGTCACCTGAACGTAAACGTGTGCGCCCTTCACCTTATGAAGAACTGGAGAAGAAATTGTTTGACTGGCTAATGCATTCCAGGAAATCAAATATACCAGTTGGCGGAAATATTTTTCAGGAAAAGGCACGAGAAGAAGCCCTTAAATTGGGCACTGAAAACTTTCAGGCTTCTGGTGGTTGGCTGCATAGGTTCAAGGTAAGGCATAATTTAACCACTTTGAAAGTATGTGGAGAAGCTGCTGCTGTTAATCCTGAGGTTCAGGACAAATAGCAGGAAAATCTTGACACACTTATCTCGGGATATAAAAAAAAAGACATTTTTAATTGTGATGAAGCCGGGGTTTTTTACAATCTTCTCCCAGACAGAACTTTGGAGGTAAAAGGTCGAACCTGTCATGGAGGAAAGAAAAGTAAGGAACGGTTTACTGTTCTGTTTTGTGTTAATAGTGATGGGTCTGAGAAAATGGAACCACTAGTGATTGGGAAGTTTTCAAAACCCAGATGTTTCAAAAATGTGAAACACCTTCCCTGCAAATACAAAGCCAACTCAAGTTCATGGATGACATCATCATTATTTCAAGAATGGCTCCAGAGTTTTGATTGTAGGATGGGGGTGCAAAATAGGAAAATTCTGCTGTTTATAGATCACTGTCCTGCTCATAATGCTAACATATCAGCACTGAAGAACATCAAAGTGATTTTTTTCCCTCCAAACTGCACCAGTACCCTGCAGCCACTAGATCAAGGGATTATAGCACAGGTCAAAAAAGACTACAAAAAGCAACTGGTGCAATTCCTTCTGCGCCAAATGGAATCTGGTAAAGATGCTAGAAGTTCCTTGAAGTGGAACATTCTTCAGGCCATGCACAGGCTCGTGTTAGCATGGAACAGAATCACACCTGCCACAGTTGCAAATTGTTTTGCCAAGGCAGGGTTTCCAGCAAATACACAGGAAGTTGACTGCACCAAAGAAGAAGAGGAGTGTGAAGCTGCCTGGGTAGAAATGAAGAAAAAATTTGACATTAATGAAACTTCATTCAGTGATTTTGTGTCAGTGGATAATCAGGTATCCACTTGCTCTCCTGTCACGGACGAGATACCCGCAGAGAACATTCAGGCTAGCAGCGATGACAATGACTCAGAAGAGGAAACCGAGATCAAACGTCCTCAACGGGAAGAAATCTGTAATGCATTGGATGTGTTAGAAAGGCTTTTTCTGACATCTGTAAATTTATCCCATCACATGTCATCACTACAAAAAATAGAAAGAGATATAACTAAAGAACTTAGAGACATGAAGAAGCAGACATCCATCAAAGAGATCTTTTCTAAAGTTGAAATCAATTGAAGTGTCATGTTTTCAAGAATTTTATAAAGTAAAAGAACAGTATTGTTTTGAAATGGTTTCATGTATGTACGTAACTTTTATTGTTAACGGAATGTGCTTAAAACATTTTAGTTTATATCAGCAGAATGTTCTTGGGTGGTGTTTTGCTGCAGTAAGTCGGAATATTTTAAAGGTATTCCTACATTTTATGTAGTACTGTATTCTTAATTCATATACGGTTTACTCTCTTTATGGTACTGTTTCTATGTAGTACATACAAACATACGTATGATTATCTACATATAAAATGTCATATACACTACAATTACTGGCATATTTAAAATAGTACACTTCTACAANGTTTTGAAAGGGTTTCATGTATGTACGTAACTGTTATTGTTAACTGAATGTGCTTAAAACATTTTAGTTTATATCAGCAGAATGTTCTTGGGTGGTGTTTTGCTGCAGTGAGTCGGAATATTTTAAAGGTATTCCTACATTTTATGTAGTACTGTATTCTTAATTCATATACGGTTTACTCTCTTTATGGTACTGTTTCTATGTAGTACATACCAACTTACGTATGATTATCTACATATAAAATGTCATATACACTACAATTACTGGCATATTTAAAATCTTACACTTCTACAATTCCAAGTGGTTTATTGATAAAACAAATTGCGATGCCTGAAATATTTGATTTCAGTATAAAGAACTTCATTATAACAAACAAGTGGTAATTTGGGTCCCTTGGAGTTTGTTATAGCGAAGCTTTACTGTACCAACTTACGTATGATTATGTACATATAAAATGTCATATACACTACAATTACTGGCATATTTAAAATCTTACACTTCTACAATTCCAAGTGGTTTATTGATGAAACAAATNTAAAACAAATTGCGATGCCTGAAATATTTGATTTCAGTATAAAGAACTTCATTATAACAAACAAGTGGTAATTTGGGTCCCTTGGAGTTTGTTATAGCGAAGCTTTACTGTATATAGAATCCAATAACAAAGATCAGTAATTCATATATCCCTCTGTTTGATCCTTACCACAAAGGCAAGGGCAAACTCTGAACCATTCTCAACTGTGAACACAAAATTCTGGCATCATTACTCACTCAAAATTTGTTTTCCAAACCATCCAGATAGGTTATAAACTAACCCACAACCTTCAAAACACACTGATACACCCCAAATTGCCATCCAATGCCACAGTCAGTAATACCACTATAGACTATTAAATGTAAAGTGAGCACTTTTGAAACCCCTCTCATTTGGAATAGCCAAAAAAAAAATAGATTGTAGTTAAGCCATAGACATCTTCAGAAAGCAATGCATAGCTGCCAACTTTAGGAAATCGCAATGAGGAAAATTTTGTACACAATAAAATCATTACATTTTTTAATAAAAATTACACTAAACAATGCAGGCCTACCATGCATACCACCAATTAACATGAAAAAGGCCCATTACGCTTTACTATGCCAATAACATATATAAAAAACATAATATACAGAGGTGACAAAAGTCGTGGGATAGCAATTTGCAAATATACAGATGGCAGTAGTATTGCGTACGAAATGTATAAATGTGCAGTGCATTGGTTGGGCTTTCATTTGTAGTCAAGTGATTCATGTGAAAAGGTTTGACGTGATTATGGCCGCATGACGGGAATTAACAGACTTTGAACGCAGAATGGTAGTTGGAGCTAGATGCATGGGACATTCCATTTCGGAAATGGTTAAGGAATTCAACATTCCGAGATCCACAGTGTCAAGGGTGTGCCGAGAATACCTCATTTCAGGCATAACCTCCCCCATGGACAACGCAGTCGCCGACCGCCTGCACTTAATGACAGAAACCAATGACGTGTGCGCAGAATGTTCAGTGTTAACGGACAAGCAACACTGGGTGAAATAACCGCAGTAATCAATGTGGGACGTACGACGGACGTGTCTGTTAGGACAGTGCGGCAAACTTTGGCTGTACTGGGCTATGCCAGCAGAAGACCGACTCGAGTGCCTTTACTAACAGCATGACATCGCATGCAGCGCCTCTCCTGGGCTCGTTACCATATCGGTTGGACCCTAGACGACTGGAAAACTGTGGCTTGGTCAGATGAGTCCCGATTTCAGTTGGTAAGAGCTGATGGTAGGGTTTGAGTGTGGCGCAGACCCCACGAATCCATGGTCCCAAGTTGTCAACAAGGAACTGTGCAAGCTGGTGGTGGCTCCATAATGGTGTGGGCTGTTTTTACATGGAATGGACTGGGTCCTCTGGTCCAACTGAACCGATCATTGACTGGAAAGGGTTATGTTCAGCTACTTGGAGACCACTTGCAGCCATTCATTTCACGTACCCATGGAAATTTTATGGATGACAATGCACCATGTCAGCGGGCCACAACTGTTCGCGATTAGTTTGAAGAACATTCTGGACAATTCCAGCGAATGATTTGGCCACTAAGAACACCCGACGTGAATCCCATCGAACATTTATGAGACATAATCAAGAAGTCAGTTGGTGCACAAACTCCTGCACCAGCAACACTTTCGCAATTATGGACGTCTATAGAGACAGCATGGCTCAATATTTCTGCCGGAGACTTCCAACGACTTGTTGAGTTCATGCCACGTCAAGTTGCTGCACTTCGTCGGCAAAAGGAGGTCCGACACAATAATAGGAGGTATCCCATAACTTTTGTCGCCTCAGTGTGCGAGACAAAGCATCAGAGCACAGCAATTTTGAATGATGTAACTAGCGCTTGTAGCTTCTCTAAGACATCTGCATTGCGTTGTTAGCTCAATGGGTTAAATCTTCCCTAAAATAATTAACTAAAACTTTAGGAATTCAGCACTAAAATTTTGTTCATAACATAAGCCTGATTTACTGCATTTCAAAACCGAAATTGATTCTATAGGCATTAGACGTGGAGGATCTGAACTGGGTCCTGTTTTTTTCTTCTTCACCAAACTGAAAACACACTCACATTCTGCATTGCTGTGTGGAATGGACAGGATGGACAACATTATTCTACATATTCTATTGTATTTTTTAGGGATGGGTCAAATAACAAAAAATATTGATTCCGATTCCGGTACCGATCCTACAATTTAAATATCGGTTCCAGTATTCGGTTCCATTTTGAATACTTGCATTTTGCTTGCAACTTCATTCAACCAATGCAGGTAAAATCCATTAAATGTTTTATTTAACCTACCGAAGAATAGAACAATAACAAAGTGTGAAGATAAGATTTCATGTATACAGATAAACTTGTATTAAATTTTTTAAGGTTAATAAATATGTAACAATTTTTTTTTTTTCCCCATTAATAGGTGGTGATTGTGATATGTTTGGAAAATACTTTAACTAAATAATGCAGTGGCTCTAAAAGCCAAAACATTGTGGCATCACTTAAAGTATGGTCATTAAAAGAATGTCAACAACTCCAGTGAGTGGCCTGCTTCATTTTTTTATTGCTTCTTTTACCAGCTGCTTTTTCTTTTTGTTTCTTTTACCTACCTGCTTCCTTTTTCTTTTTGCTTCTTTTACAGTGACAGGGCCGGTTCCTTTTTTTTTTCTTCTTTTCTGCAGTGACCTGCTGGTTTTTTTTTGCTGTGTTGGAATGCCACACCTAAAAAAAAAGTCTCTTCTTCCCTTCTCTGTCCCCTTTACATTTGGTTATTTTCTGCCTTACAGGGAAACAAAGAAGGCATGGAGAAATGTATTGATGGGCTAGCAGTGTTGCTTACAGGGGCCTGCTGAGCGATAAAGAAAGAAAAGGGAGAGGTGTGATCACCAAACAGTTTATGACTACCACTCCTTAATTTTTTTTTCATGTATGGAGTGCACCCCAGAATTTTTTTCCTTTATTTTTGGGGAAAAGGGAGTGCTATACAGAAGGCAGTTATTTTTGTAAGGATGGAGTTTTGCAGTAAGTTTATTGCTTTTTAGAAAGGAGAACAGAGTAGTTTTTGTTAACCTAAAACCGGTTCTGAGTCAAACCTCAAGAACAGAACCAAACTGACCCATCCCTAGTATTTTTAAATGCCATCAACACCACGAATCCTGGATAACTTGGCCCCGTTAACATCATCACTATCTCCTGTAGCACTAAGGGCTGAAATGTCTTCTATCTGAAGAGTTGAGAAATGTTTTTAAGTTTCGTCCATAGCTGCATACCTAGTTTCACCTTCTTGCACAGGCAAAATCAAAGCAAACAAATCTACAAAGTAGCGAACATAAGAAAAGTTGGCATTGTCAAGATTATTCACTCTTGCCGCAGCTGCATTTTTCAAGACCATTTTTTATGGGGAATTTGTGAACAATGGAATCACTTACTGTAACAAAATAAGTTCTAACAGATTGAAAGAAAACTACTTTTTCCAATTGCTGAGGTTTTTGAATGACCACATCCATACTTCTTTGCAATTTCAGAGTCCAGAAACATTTTTTTAGCAGCAAACCTTAATGATGTGCGACAGTTAGGGAATGTTGTGCTCTACCAAAAAAGAAGTCTGCTCGTGTAATGTCCCAATTGGCATTTGCAATTGGCATTGCAACTGACTGACTGACTGACTCGTTCATCGCACTGGCTTCGTCCAGCTCCGACCCGGACGCCTCGCTTCAAGTCCCCCAACGGACTGATTCGACGTCTCTCAACTGACTGCCCCGTTCCTCCCTCCTTCGTGTGGTTTTGTCGCATCCATCACCATATTCAACTTCCCCCGTCTCTGCACGTGGTCCGGGGTGCATTTCGTACCCCTTGGGTCATAAAACACGTGGCCGCTGGCGTCGCCCCTTGATTCTGGCCTGGACGTTTATTGTTCCGTTCTGCACGTGCGGGAACTCTTGGGTGGTCTCTTTGGTTCGGCGCACTTATGCCTCCAGATATTGTGTAGTTATTCTCCCCAGCACGCCCGCTAAAAGCTCTCATGGTTTATTGCGGTACAAGCCCGGGACAGATGCCGCTGGTGGTGGGATCTCGGTGTCCCTTGGGCAGCTGCAAAATGCAGCTGTGTCCGCGCCCTGGTGCCTTCCGTTGTCTCCGGATGTCGTCCGCATGTGCAGGAACAGTTGCACGTGCAGGAACAGTTGCACGTGCAGAAACCTTTGGTAGCGCGCCTTTGCAGCTGCGAGGCTCCTGGCGTCACTCTTCTGGCACGTCCAGAAAACCCTTAATCCTTATTGCGGTCGTCCGCCTGCGAGCTTCGCCAGAGCGTGTGTTCTGACGAATAAAATATAGGGACGCAGAATGCGTCAAACTTACCATAAATGGGATTAATCTGACCCAGCTGCTTAAATAGGCTGGCTTTTGAACGGCAATAATTTCACTTTAAAGTTGACATGAAGAAATGTGTGGAAAAGAAGTTAAGAGTGACTTCTAGCTACCAACACCAGATATGACCCACAGACTAGAATGTGTTCTCACAGATAGAAAAAAAAAACTGTCTCCTACCTGCCAAACCTTTACAATTTATCCATAACATTGACAGGGGGCATCATTATTTTTGGGTTTTACAGAAGGTTGAAAATTTTTACAGACTATTTTTTTTTATCAGTGACATTTGCTTTACGGAAAATTTGGAGAAGGTACAAGACAAATAAGAAGTCTGTCATTGACGTCTCCTAACTCATTGGATGTTGATGAATCTGAGGCTCTTTTGCCTCTCTTCTTATTTGCCTATTCTGTAAACAAAATTTACCTGCTTAGCAGTTACTCAACATGGCCGTAAAGTGAAGATGTTGGAGTTACTGAGCTGCGTGTTAAATTTCTCTATCAACAACCAGAATTTTACCACCCATCAGTTGTTAAACATCATTGAAAAAGGTATAAGGTAACCTGTGTTTTGTTCGCTTTACGTATCATTGGAGACCTGAAAAGGTAGGTGTTATTTTCTTGCTACAAAAATCCAAGTTTCTGCATGAGAATTGCTCCTATTTTTCATGTCCTGTTTATAAAGACATACATAATTTGAGAAATGTCAGTTTAATCCTAATACCTGAAATTGGCAGTGTTATCTCTTTTGAAAAGCGGCGTTTTTAACCATTGTTATTGCCTTGCAACAATACCTAACTCTCAGAAAAATATACAGCCACGTTTTTAAGACAAAACCACTAGCTTCCTTTATTAACAGACAATATTGAAAACCATTTCACATTTCCTTACCTAAGTTTTTTGTATTCCGCCTGACACCTGGAACAACGGTCACATTGCACTGGCAAGGGCATACTGTTTCATGAAGAGACTAATGTAAACAATTTACACACAATTATAAAAGCACTGTTTAAAAAAAATAATAAAAGTTCCTTGAACAGAAGTTTTTTTTTTTTTTTTTTTTTTAGAAAAATCTACCTTATGTTTTTGAACTATCTAAACTTCCAACAACAGATTTTTTCGTAAAGGCGCTTACAAAACTTTGCTTTGTTCAAAATATGTCATTTTTTACTGCGCATATTTCCAGAGAATATACTATTAGATAAAAATACAGTTGGCTGGAAGAATATAAGATTAAAATACGTGACCATTCAATTTACAAATATATTCTACATCACTAAATGCAAATAAACACATTTTTGAAAGTCGAACCGCTTTGTACACAATAATTTTTTTTGGATAAAACGTGACGATACTACAAATGTAAAACTCAGCAAACTAGTTGGCGCAAATTAAATAGATAATGTGGTGCACAATAGACGTGAACACGACAAACAACAACGATGTTTCCTAGAGAGGAAATAAACATTTGCAGGGTCGTGCACTGGAATGTATACTCAAAGTGATGCATCATCACTTGCACTCGTGTTACTTATGGCCGTAAACACAAGTTACGGAAAGTAAAACATGTTTTCGTTTATGGTGTACATCGAAGAAATCTGCAGCCAACTCTGAATACATTCGTATATGTATAAGCAAAAACACATCAAATACGTCGTAATCAGCAACTATGTGATATAAACCAAAAATTCGCTAAAATACCACAGAATTTTGTACGATTCGTGAATTACATCTAAAATATTATAATTTTTTTCTTTTTTTATTGTAAAAATTCATGTTTATAGCCTTTGCAAAATTTTCAGGTCCCTACAATAGTGATGAAAATTTCATCTTAACTCGTGCGCTAATTTACGTTCAGATTTGCTGACAAATATACTCTAGCCGCGTGTATTCTATGGTCGTCAAGGTCATGTAATAATTCCCACTACCGAACAGTAACACTTTTGTTTTGTGATTATTATATTTTTGAACTGTAAAAGTAAAAAAAAATAATTGTGGAACGGCTAAGTTGTTCAAAGAAAGCTACAAAATGTGATCCACGAATTATTAAAACTTAAGACATTCAAAATTTGTAACACGCAAAAATAACCAGTTGCTGCAACGAAGACAGTGGACATTTGGTAAACAGTACGATGAGTATTCTTAACTTCAATCACAAAACGGGATATAAACATTCATTGCGTGTCGGTGTGCAGTTTTTTTGTTGCTATATTTAGTTAGCAAAGAAACAAAACAGATCATTTTGTAACACTCAATCCGCGAATATTGGTTTAGTCGCAAGTAAAGGTCTATGTAATTTTTCAAAATAGCTTTATTTGAAGTAAAATGGGAAAAATCGCTTTATACAAACTAAAAGGCTTTGGGTTTTTTTTCGTGTTATCACAAAAGTTATTTTTTCAGGTCTCTACGTATCATGCAGTGAGAAGGAGGTGGACATTATGTACCTACCGCTTACATTCTTGTGGGTTTGTACCACTTCAGAGCAAGGTGTGTGTGTGTGTATTATGTTGGGAGATACCAAAAGATACATGAAATAACTAACATGATATGTATGTGTATTGGACGTAGCAGATAGTAACTTGTGAGTGTTTTTTCATGTTACAATTTCAGGTTAACAGTGGATTCCGATTTTTCGTTTTTCAGTGGACAAACAAGAAAAACTGAAGCATGCAGGAAAACAATGAATGCATAATTGGATTTTAGACCTGAGTAATATCATAAATACCCTCAAAATGTATTTTTTTACAAACAACCTAAATATGTTAATAAAACCATCTTATTCAAGTCAATTAATGATTAAATATTTACTATAAATTAAAACATATAATTCTTGAAATCGAGATAAATTTAATTTTTACTTATATTAATGTTTTCGTTCAACCATGGTTCAGCCAAGCCATGTTCAATCCCNAATCGAGATAAATTTAATTTTTACTTATATTAATGTTTTCGTTCAACCATGGTTCAGCCAAGCCATGTTCAATCCCTGGGTAAAAATTTACACAATTTTTGCCAATCATTGCTTGCCAAATCTTTCAAAAATTTACAATTCTAACCAAAAATACAGCTGATAGTTTCTGATAATAATAATCACCAGACAAAATATAGCCAACGCTCTAACCTCATTCCAAATTCAGTTTACAATAATAGATTGTTGAATACAGTGTCCCTGATTGAGTGATTCGTTCTCATTGTCACCAACCTACGAGCGCAGTAAACACGCAAGAAGAATACGAGATGGTTTCTAATTGTCACCAACTTACGAATGCAGTAAAGACGTAGGAAGAAGAAGAATGGTAGTCTAAAGAAAACGAAAAACAGTTGCGGAATATTAACAAAGCTATTGGTAGCACCAGTTGTTGATTATCTGTGTTGCTTTGCATTCACATAACGTTAAAAAACGAATGATGCGTGCAATCTTTGACCAAGGTACCAGTGAGAAATACGGTAAAACACAAATAACTAAACAAATCCTCGAAAATCCACTTTATTTCAGTTAAATTATTGTTACGAAATATTTTGGGTTTCGGGCAGAATACCTGATCGATGGATGCGATAAATTTATGTTTTTAATAGTAGTGGCATGCAGATTTTTTAAAATATTTTTTACATAGAATAGTTGCTGAGAGCATCAAAATAAAAGCCTTTTACAGGAAAACTAAATAAATGGGATCGCAACTGCTCGTGGACTACCATTTTAGTCATTTTCACACGCTTTGGTAAATTACGAAAGGGTGTATTCCTTGTCATAGTAGCTGTTAGCTCAACTTTAAAAAACACATGCTTATTGGGTAGTAGGACATGTTCTCTATGACATGCATCAAAAGAAAGTTGGTGGTTATTTTCCCCATGTTGTGGTAGTTAAGGAGGTCTTAGGTTAANTCTCTATGACATGCATCAAAAGAAAGTTGGTGGTTATTTTCCCCATGTTGTGGTAGTTAAGGAGGTCTTAGGTTAAAAAAAAAAAGATTGAAAACAAGCAAACAGATGCCATATCATGGCTTGACAAAAGTAAAGCCTAGGACAATGTAACAATANAAAAAAAAGATTGAAAACAAGCAAACAGATGCCATATCATGGCTTGAGAAAAGTAAAGCCTAGGACAATGTAACAATATTTGAGTTCTAAAACTTTGGTATGAATTTACTATAAAATGCAACTATTCCTCGAAAATGATATACACCTTGCAAATATTTTGGTGGTGAAAAATTTATAACTGCCAAATGTTTAATTCCGAAAGTGGTCTACCAAAGTCAGTTACATTGAAAATTCATTGGTTTCATGTGGGTATGAAACAAATTTTTTTTAGTATATTGTAATATAAATACTATTCAGTTATTGCAAATGTTATGTTAATCTTATCCTTAGAAACATTATTTACACTAGATACTTCACACAAAACCTTTCGTTAAACTCACTAACGACAATTTTGGGCGATAGTTAACAGTGAACACTAAACGATGGATCACTCTTAATGTTCTTGATATATTTTAAAGTGAATGAACTATGGATCATTGTCAACAGCAAAATCAGTAATTTTCTCATTACCTATGCGCGAGCAGCTTGGCAGCATGTTTTGAATTTAGTAAGTAAAACTAAACATATCACTGACGTGTCTCATTAAAGACTAAACATCTTTCAACAGTCTGATAGAAACCACGTGAAGTCAGAAGGATACGTAGTATGTTTACTGGGTACCACTTCTACAAAATATGTTAAAATTGGAATTCTTAGATGAAATAAGACTATATGACAAACATTACTCCACTATGAAATATTAAAAACACTCCNCGTAGTATGTTTACTGGGTACCACTTCTACAAAATATGTTAAAATTGGAATTCTTAGATGAAATAAGACTATATGACTAAAACATTACTCCACTATGAAATATTAAAAACACTCGTACAAAATTTTTTTCCTGCTCCTAATTTAGTTATAAATTATAAGGAACAGTCATAAAATTGTATCAAACTACAAGATGTTTACTGTTTATCTAGCAATAAATAGGCACTCCACACTTTACAATAACTAACACATACCATCTACTGTTCCAACAGAATCCAGAATCATGAAGTTATCCATGTTGATGTCCTTGTCATCGCCACTTCCTTCTTCCTTCTCCTCCCTTTCACGATCCATACGTTCACGCAAGTGTGCCTTCCTCTGAAATTGTGCACAAGCATTATAATAAACTTCTACATCCACTACAATCAATAACAAAAATATTAATCCTAACAGGAACAAGTGTTTACATCTATTAAAAAAAATCACATTTTAGTAGAAAAAGCAGCACCTGAAATCCTGTGTACTATAAATTTTAGTTTCTTTATAATAATGCTAGTTTTTTTATGTATGATGGTGAAAACAAAGGCGGACATTTTCGGTTAAATAAACTAAAGGTATTATGAGTTTACAGGAACTTGCATAGAAACCATAAATTACAAATTACAATCAGAATGGTGAAAAACTTTATCAGCAATAAAATGATACACAATGTGGATAGAGGGGGATAGAAAATGTTAATATGGGAAAGAAAATATGTAAATATACAAAAGAATATAAATTAAAAGAACTGGAGCATTATGTCTTGAGTGGTTAATTTGGGGACCATGCTGCAAATCTAGCAAGAGTAAAACAATTTTGGCACTACAAAATGAATTTAAATGCTTCATAGTTATAAAATGAGTTTTACCCCCAAAAATACTTTAATATGCAGTATTTACACATGTCTAACACACCCACCCTACTTTTAAATAGAAATTAAAAATAATTTGTATTCGTGTATAAGACCTACGGCAAAAACTGTCAACCCTCCACCCCACAAGTCAGGAGACAATGCATACGCCCGGGTATTTATTTTTACAGCCAGCAAATAGTGACATTGTTTGTGTGTAAAGGTCACTCAGTTTAGCGTGCACTGAACACATGTGATGACCTTTTGAGTAAGAACATGGGAAAATAACAGTTATATCGCTGAATTAAGTTTCACGTAGTTAAATACGCGAAAAAATGGCAAACAGGCAGCTGCGAGACATTTTACTGCAAACTTGCAAAGCATGCGGAAGCTCCGGTGGCCCCTAACAACAAAAGTATGTTTCAGGGGGGAATGTGCATTTCCTGAAGTACAAGAGAAGCTTTTTGAGTTTGTTGTGAACTTAAGAAAATCGGGTTATCTTAGTGTTTGTTATAACATACCTTACCAAAGGTAGTGTTTATAAAAATGACAGCTGAAATCAGTGTTGTATTGTTAGCAACAACTGTGGGAGAAAATGGCGGCCACCATCTATGTTTACGACATGAGTAGATTGGGAATACTTAATGTAATGTAAATATCATTTATTTATTATATTAATTGAAACAATCTATAAAAGCTGGCCATTTAAATGGCCAGTACAATAACTTAATAGCTACAACCAGAGTTCATAAATTTTTCTTAAAAGCATCTTGTGTTAAGACATGTTTGCCCACAGGAAGTTTTAGTAAGAAGAGAATCATGAATAACAGAGACAAGGTAATTAGTAATAATTCTAAATACTCCCCTCAATTCACACTTTCTAACTTTTTACACTATTTTGTTTTGTTAAGACACTTAAGAATATTATTAGTATATTGATTGTTTTGTCCTATAATAGAACAGGGGGTCCAACTTCCATATTTCACAAAATTATCAAAATAAACTGTAAAATGACTAGAAAATTGCATATTCATATAAATTCACGGATTGTAAAGTTATAGCTAATTGCAGCTAGAAAGCATGCTTGTAGCATTTGGTAACACTTAGAAAGTTGAAACACTTTTTCATCAGCTCTATTTACTTTTCATTAACATAACAAAGGAATTGTTCATTACCTAAAATATTAGCTGCTTGAACAGATATTCTAATAACTGACCTTGATATGATCCAGTGAGCAAACATGGTTCTCGTACTGCATTGGAGATCTGAATCGTATTTCACACACATTGCACATTGGCATCAAAAACCTCTTCATGCTCTGAAACAAAAACAAAGTAATCAAATCATTCAGATGAAGAGAGTAAGCATTGCATGTGGACGTCGCCATGCAATAAAAAATCTTCATTGTAAATTTCATACTGAGATTAATCACACGAACATGAATATTAACGCAATTCAGAGTCCATTTATTCTCAATTTAATCACTAAATTTCTTCCCGAAAGCCAAATTTCAGAAATTGCCTGTCATGAAATTAAGGAACATAAAGTAACCAATTGTAATATTAACAAAAAAAATAATCATATGTGAAAATAAGAAACAGCAAAACAAAATGGCCAGTAGTAACAACTCAGCTTCTAAAAAAATTGGTAACACTATACAAAATAATAAATAAAAATAATCCAATAAAAATGATTCAATTAAATAAATAAAACTTATTGAGACTACTTGTACTATTAAATTAGCATGTTTGAAATTAGTCGCAAACTGGACAGTTCAATTGTCTGGCTAAACTGATTTCCTACTGTTCACAGTAAAGTAAGCACTTACAAGACCCNTGAAATTAGTCGCAAACTGGACAGTTCAATTGTCTGGCTAAACTGATTTCCTACTGTTCACAGTAAAGTAAGCACTTTACAAGACCCTAGTTATAGTCCATACAGTATATGAAGGCCGTTTTCTGACAGGTCTGCGAAAGTAGCGCCACTGTTTACGTCCGACTACATGTGACTATGTATCCTTCCGCCATCAGCTCGTCCGTCAAATCGAGGCTGTATTTTTTATCAACACTCTGTCAGCTAATCCACTTGCCATTGTACTGTTATGCTAAACAAATTTTATGATACTTTAAGACTGACATCTGTCTAAAAAAATAAGTAGGTTATGCAAGTAAAAATATTAAATGTTACAATAATTAAATATTTGCTAACTCTTTTTTAATTTGTCCGAGATAGTGAATTTGGGTTAACATTTGCGAGACGGACTGTTGTATATATTATCTNTCAACACTCTGTCAGCTAATCCACTTGCCATTGTACTGTTATGCTAAACAAATTTTATGATACTTTAAGACTGACATCTGTCTAAAAAAAATAAGTAGGTTATGCAAGTAAAAATATAAAATGTTACAATAATTAAATATTTGCTAACTCTTTTTTAATTTGTCCGAGATAGTGAATTTCGGTTAACATTTGCGAGACGGTCTGTTGTATATATTATCTCACTTTGGACGTTATAGCTAATATATTAGAGTTGGAAATATGTGACGTGGAATAACATTAGAATTGCTTAAAAACTAGTCACTCGTCTCACTTTCTACAAACAAGGAGATGGGTTTCATGAGAACAATATGGCGTATAATTTACGTAGACGAACGATTACCGGCCGAATATAAATGACTTACTCCAAATCATTTTACATGAAATATATGTTACTTTAAAAATTATGCAGATCTCCTGGAAAAATATAACTATTGGCATTTGTTTGTAAATTCGTTATATATCGCACAAAAAAAAGAGGTTCATTTCTAGCTGGTAATACCTCGCATAATATACAAGAGATTGTGCGCACAGCGCGTCACGGCAAAGTTCGAGCCGCTGTTTTTGGATAACAGATAGAGTATAATTTTAAGTTGATTGTTCTTAGATTACGGGCTGGAAATATATTTCAAATTCGTGTCGTTTCGTCAAATTAATAGAAAAATAATTCAACAATATTATGTAATATTTCTATATGCTTTTCGAATTAATATCAAGGACGTGTTGAAAGCGAGGTTGGAGAGGGATGATACGACGTGAAAAAACTTTCTGAAGTTAGCACAACTTCAGAAAACTTTTCCACGTCGTATCGTTCTATTGTACATTTCATTTTGAACACCTATACATAACTACATTATTACTAAGTTTAGTTTTTAACATTAACAACCATTGTTTTGTGTCCTTGTATAATAAAATGCATTAATAAATGTAAGAACTCTTTCTTACCTGCGTATTTTCTGCTTTTGTGATGTGCATTGGCAGTGCACTCAGAATAGCCAGCGTAATTTTAACTTTTATTCGTTCGTGCATCAGCTGATACAAGATTTTGTAAATGGCACTTTGTTTGTTTCGTAAACATTAAGTTGCCATTCACTGACTGTCAGAAAGTGGCCCTCCTTATACCGTATGGACCATAATTTATTCCTATCAGCCCATTTTTATAATAAACATTGCGATGTAAGTAATAAACAGTAAATTNTATAAGGTTTTCCTGCTTATAGTGTCACTTTCTTGTGGACCCCTGAAGAACCTTATAAGAGGGTTCCACTGTAAACAGTAATATTTCACCGGACTAGAAATTTAACATGTAAGGCTACAATAAAATACATTTATCGGCTAATAGGGCTTCAAAAAGTGCTCACTTTAATGTGAATAACCTATATTAGTGAAGTATTGCTCCGCAGAACTTCTAAAGCACAACGTGAAATGCACACATTTCCAAAATGGTAGCATGTTAAATCCAGATACTACCAAACAATGCTATTAAAAGTTGGGATCTACTTGGCATTTAAAAAAAACCACTGGCAACGAGTACCTGAAGGGAGGTAGGAATACACACTTTAGCAACATAAATAAGGTTAACATAAAATTTTTTCATAACTATTTCATAATGAATACAAAAGTGAATAACTATGGAACAATAACAGGAAACTTGCACACTTTGTTTTTTTTTAGTCAAAAAACATGGATAAACAATGGCATTGTGTGCACATCTGTTTGTATGTATGTATGTATGTATGTATGTATGTATGTATGTATGTGTGTGTGCACATCTGTATGTATGTATGTATGTATGTGTGCATATCTGTATGTATGCGTGTGTGTGTGTGCACATCTATGTATGTACGTGTGTATGTATCTGTGCACACATCTGTATGTATGTATGTGTATGCACATCTGTATGTATGTACATATATATGTCTGTGTGCATCTGTATGTATGGATGTATGTATGTGTGTGTGTANAACATAAAATTTTTTCATAACTATTTCATAATGAATACAAAAGTGAATAACTATGGAACAATAACAGGAAACTTGCATACTTTGTTTTTTTTAGTCACAAAACATGGATAAACAATGGCATTGTGTGCACATCTGTTTGTATGTATGTATGTATGTGTGTGTGCACATCTGTATGTATGTATGTATGTATGTATGTATGTGTGCATATCTGTATGTATGTGTGTGTGTGTGTGTGTGTGCACATCTGTATGTATGTACGTGTGTGTGTGTATGTATGTGTGCACACATCTGTATGTATGTATGTATGTATGTGTATGCACATCTGTATGTATGTACATATATATGTCTGTGTGCATCTGTATGTATGGATGTATGTATGTGTGTGTGTACACGTCTGTATGTAGTATGTGTCTCTCTGTATGTGTTGGTGTGGGGTATGTGTGTGTGTGTGTTGGTGTGGGGTGTGTGTGTGAAAATTTAATCACTGCTGTAGAGACCTGAAAATTTAGCAAACGCTATAAATTGAAAATTTTCACATAAAAAACGAAAAATTACAATTTTTGAGAATTCGTTTTATGTCCCATAATTGCTTCTTACAATGTATTTTATGTGTTTTTGTATATTCGAAAACAAATGCATGCAAAGTTGGTCAGTAGATTTCTTCAATTTATCACCATAAACGAAAACATGTTTTACTTTCCGTAACGTAAGTTTACGGCCATAAATAACATCACCGCAAGCGATGATGCGTCACGTTGAGTTAAAATCACAGTGTACAACCCTGAAAAAGTTTATTTGCTCACTAGGAAACCCCGCCATTGTAGTGTTCACGTCTACCAAGCACCACATTATCTCTGGAATTCACGCCAACTAGCTCACAGAGTTTGTTTACATTCATAGCTACTTCAAGTTTTATCCAACAATTATTTATATTTTACATAGCGGCACGGCCGTCAAAAATGTGTTTTTATGCATTTATTTATGTAGAATTAATTTGTAAATTGAATTATCACTTATTTTAATCTTGTATTCTTCCAGCTAACTGTATTTTTTATCATACATATTCTCTATAAATATGTGCGGTAAAAAATGACATTTTAAACAAACTAAAGTTTTGTTAACAGGCCTAACATAAAATTATGTTGTTGAAAGTTCAGATAGTTAAAAAAACATAACAGTAGATTTTTTCTAATTTTTTTCCTTATGTTTGTACAAGGCACTTTTATTATTTTTCTTAAACAGTGCTTTTATAATTGTGTATAAATGGTCTCTTATGAAACAGTATGCCCTTGCCCGTGCATTGTGACCGCTGTGTTCCTGGTGTCGGACAGAATACAAAATCTTAAGTAAGAAAATGTGGAATGGTTTTCAATGTCTACTGATAAAGGAAACTAGTGGTTTTGTCTTAAAACCGTCTTAAACACATGGCTGTATATTTCTGTGGAAGTTAGTATTTTTGCAAGTATTGTTAAAAAAAAAACTCTACTTTTCAATAGGAATACCACTGCCAATTTTAGTTGTTGTGATTAAAGTGATATTTCTCCAATTATGTATGTCATTATAAAGAGGACATGAAAAAATGGACCAATTCTCATGCAGAAACCTGCATTTTTGTAGCAAGAAAATAACATCTATTTCTGACCTAAATAACACCTATTTTTAGAAAAAATAACTCCTACTTTTTCAGGTCTCCAGTTATAGAATGTCACAAACAGTAGAGGTTTTACGAATACTGGGTTTAATGAGACAGCCATATTGCGAGGCCATTCTGAGCAAGTAAAAAAAAATTCAATAAATCAAAATAAAAACTGATTAAAAATATGTTTGTGAGTACACAGCAATAAAATACATGGGTTGTAGTGTAGCTACTCATAACCAGCATGCTGCGAGACAAAAATCCGTTAAAAACTGCAGCAGATGGGATTTGAAATGAACGCGCAGCTCAATGCCCGGACGTAAGACTGCCCGCACGACATGCAAAGCAACAAAGGGAGTAACAGTTCTAAGCACCACCCTCTTTCCGGAGATGCTACAATATGCAATTTCCGTGCCTAGCCTTTACTTCGCCTGGCCATCACTTGCATAGCAACAAGAGGATGTGGTGAGTGACGTCCCTGCTGGGTGTGAAAGGTAAGGGGAATGTGTGCCCAGGAATGTGAGGAGGAGAAAAGGGCATGAGCGAGCACTTTGTTTATCGTCATGCTGCTATTATTTTAGTATTATCATGATTCCAAAATTGCAAGTCCATTAGGTGCTAAAATAAATAAATTATTATTACCAAAAGTTGTTAAGTGAATCATTAAAAATTTTTAATTAAAAAATAAAAACAAACACGACGTGAAATTGTTACTTAACAAATAGGGATGGGGCGAATCCAGTTTTTCCTCGAATCCCAATTTACCCTAGAATCCATGTCTAACATTATTGAATCCCCTACCCAAACCTGAATCTGTGATTCTATGATATTCCATGTGATATTTTCACACCACAAAACAAACATGAGGCTTTTGTGGCACTTTTTGCTGTTCAATTACTATAAAGTACGGGGCAATTTTGAGGTTAATAACTGCATTTACAGTAGATGTAAATATTGATGAAAATTATGTACGTTCCATACCATACATCCTTTGCAAAATAACATAACAATTTTGGGCGACTAATACAGTAAAACCTTCATAATTTGAATTGTTCAGAGCCGAAACAAAAGTTACAATCTGCTGTATTTGCCCATGTAGCACTAGCATTTTTTCCCGGAAATAACAGCGCCTGAAAGGCACCGCTGGTACGTGGGTCGGACCAAACTTAAGTTGTTTATGCACGCCGATGTATTGGAGTAGTTACCTGGGGGGAAGGTAAGTGCTGGCATATGCACGCACAACATCTTGTTTGTGTTATGAAAACAAAAACAAATAAAATAGAGTGCACAAAACAGTTTAGGTATGTCTATGTTTAAGGGTGCTTCAATCCAGGAAGTGCCCAAGACCAAAATGTGTGGTAGCGAAAACAACTGTACAGTGAAACCTCGTTGCATTCCAGTTTATTTCGATTTCCCGTATCAGTCGATTTTTTCTGGACGGTCCCAACAAATATCCTATAAAAACAATGTTAAAAAAAACCTGCATGCTACGACCCTTAAATTAATAATTTACCAGCATCCATCGATCAGATATTCTGTCCGAAAACCAAAATATATTCGGAACTATTCTTTATCTGTGAAAAAACTATTTAAAACTGCTACTACCAAAATGCAGTAGCCCCAGGAGCAGGTAAACAGACACCCCCTAACCACAAATGCTAGTACAATAGAGCACACCTTATCCGGAACTAATTTTCCAAAAAAAAAAATTCAAACGTCGCAAAGTTGTGCCATAACTTTCCCGCGCTCGCAAGAGGTGTTTCGTTGCTCACACCAGACTGTACATACAGGTTAGGTGGTAAACAAGCTGCAGCACGATGAAGAGACAGTCGGCCCAAGTGGTACAGTTACTAAAGGCAATGTGCGACACATGCTGTTGGTTTTAGCGGTGCNAATGAAGAGACAGTCGGCCCAAGTGGTACAGTTACTAAAGGCAATGTGCGACACATGCTGTTGGTTTTAGCGGTGCGACTTTCAGAATTTAGTATTCTAACGTGTTAGTGTACATGTGCCGTATTTTGGCGTGTATAGACCGCACCAGAAGTTTTTGATAAAAAAATTAGGGATATATTTTTTTATAATTAATATTTCAAGTATAGACCGTACTGAATTTTTGTATTCTCGTAAATATTGCCGGGCCTCATCATGCTAGTGCGGCCACGGCAAACTAATTAATTTTCCTTTGAATGTTATCGTTGCCACGCCGCCTNCCGGGCCTCATCATGCTAGTGCGGCCACGGCAAACTAATTAATTTTCCTTTGAATGTTATCGTTGCCACGCCGCCTGCTGAAAAGTAGCAACAGAGCAGTATTCCGCATAAATAAAACTTTTGTATTTATGTCAAAATGCCTCAACACTGCGTTTAAATTGCGGAACACATGCGGCGTGCATAGTCTGCCAGCTCGACTGGCTGTTGCCGAGCAGGCAATGGTATGGTGTATGTGTGCGTGCGGCATCACACACACAGCTAGTGCTGGCTGACTCATTCACCACAGAGAGAGAGAGAGAAAGAGAAAGAGAAAGAGAAAGAGAAAGAGAAAGAGAGAGAGAGAGAGAGAGAGANCTCGACTGGCTGTTGCCGAGCAGGCAATGGTATGGTGTATGTGTGCGTGCGGCATCACACACACAGCTAGTGCTGGCTGACTCATTCAACCAGAGAGAGAGAGAGCGAGACAAACAAAAAAAAGGTCGGAGGAGGGAGAAAGAAAAGAAAGGGACGGAGCAAGCTTGCTTGGTGCTGGATGGCTGTTGTTGCCAGTGGTAGAAAGGGAGGTCGGGGAAGAATCGCCAATCGCCAATAGAAGTTTGAGAATGAAGATCATTAACGCAGTGCCATGAGTTTTATGACTCACATTTCATAAATAGAACGTAGTGTTTTTTTTAATGGTTTTGTAACTTTAAGGATAAAACTAATAATTTATACTCATTGATTTCTTAAGTTAAAATTATGTGCCACACATACACGAGCTCAGAATAAAAATGTGTTATTTTTCACACCATCCCACCTTCATTTTCCTTAGCCGGAANTGCCACACATACACGAGCTCAGAATAAAAATGTGTTATTTTTCACACCATCCCACCTTCATTTTCCTTAGCCGGAATTTTCCCTCCACCGGAATAGCCATTCCTCTGACGATTCCAGTTGAGGTGTGCTCTACTGTATACACAACTAGTTGTCATGAAACGTTGCAATTGTTAACAACCACGTAATTTATTTTTGATAATTCAATCACGATTTGTTTTAAATTACTCACGTCGAAAAACAGGTAAAACATAATAAATGCAGGCGCTTCTTTGTTTCAAATCAGCAAATGAATATTCGCAAAAATAAAACTTATGTATAATGGTTGTGGTACGGACCAGAACCAGACATTCATAATGGACAGAACGGATTTGAACTTTGCTCTCGTTCCACAAAGAAAACTTAATAATTTTTACGTCGGTAAATAACCATGTAAATTACAAGCATTAAACGCAAGTAGCTTTTTAAGAGTAATTCAGTGATATCAACTGTCACACAAGATGGCGAGTGTTGTCAACTTAGCAAACTTTTCGTTTAATTTGGACAAAATTTAAAAACATTTTGCAGGCAACTGAATTTTTAGCAAAGTAAAACATAATTCCAAAAAATCAGATTTTTACGTGTCAAACTCAAAAAACCATGTTAAATTAGCCTCGAGACGAGTAAAAAATATCAAATGCAGCATTATTATGGTGAAACTACATTGTGTTTGATTTTTGCCAGTTTTTTTNCGAGACGAGTAAAAAATATCAAATGCAGCATTATTATGGTGAAACTACATTGTGTTTGATTTTTGCCAGTTTTTTTTAATTTGGCAGAAATTTAGTGAATTTTATGTAAACATTCGCGGAATTTCAAAATTAAGTGCATTTCAATATTTTATAATACAATACTTAAATTGAATGATTGAGATATGTTTTTTCATCCAGTATTTAAGATATGCCCACTGATCATTACAGGCAATCAAGTCAGTATACCCAAGGATGAAAATNTACCCAAGGATAAAAATTAAATTTTTTTTTTAGGTTAGGTTTTACTTTTTGAGGAGAGTGGTCCACTGTTGAGTTTTCCCACATGCTGCGTTTTTTTCAGTAGGTCCCATGAAAAACGAATAATAGAGGTTTCACTGTAATAGCAAGCATATCACGCCTTACACCACCTCTACACTTAACTCTTTTAAAGATTCCCATGCCAACCTTCTCACACCCACACCCCACCATTTTACAAAGCTAGCCTTCTCTCCCCCACACCCCTCCATTTTTCAACCAATGCCTTCTCTCCCCCACACCACTCCTTTCCCAAGCTGCCAGCAGTTGTCAAGGACTTCCCCTTGAAGCNCGAGACGAGTAAAAAATATCAAATGCAGCATTATTATGGTGAAACTACATTGTGTTTGATTTTTGCCAGTTTTTTTAAATTTGGCAGAAATTTAGTGAATTTTATGTAAACATTCGCAGAATTTCAAAATTAAGTGCATTTCAATATTTTATAATACAATACTTAAATTGAATGATTGAGATATGTTTTTTCATCCAGTATTTAAGATATGCCCACTGATCATTACAGGCAATCAAGTCAGTATACCCAAGGATGAAAATAAATTTTTTTTTTTAGGTTAGGTTTTACTTTTTGAGGAGAGTGGTCCACTGTTGAGTTTTCCCACATGCTGCGTTTTTTTCAGTAGGTCCCATGAAAAACGAATAATAGAGGTTTCACTGTAATAGCAAGCATATCACGCCTTGCACCACCTCTACACTTAACTCTTTTAAAGATTCCCATGCCAACCTTCTCACCCCCACACCCCACCATTTTACAAAGCTAGCCTTCTCTCCCCCACACCCCTCCATTTGCCAACCAATGCCTTCTCTCCCCCACACCACTCCTTTCCCAAGCTGCCAGCAGTTGTCAAGGACTTCCCCTTGAAGCNCCAACCAATGCCTTCTCTCCCCCACACCACTCCTTTCCCAAGCTGCCAGCAGTTGTCAAGGACTTCCCCTTGAAGCTGTGTGGCCATCATTCCCTGTGGGATGTCTGTCCCAGGAGACAAAACAACCCCACCCCCTTCTAAAAACCATTGAGAATGGCATCACACTCCTGCAAAAAAAAGGAAGAGGTCAACTTGCGGACTACTGACTGGGACTCAATCTCTGTTCTGCATTTCTTTCTCTAATGCCATGAGCCTCACACACACTGCTGGCTGCTGCATTCAACTTTATGTTCCTTGAACTCCTATTCTTTTAAAAATAATATAAAAAAGAATACCAAAATGCCACCGGAAAACTGTTTGACAAGAAATTCTGTAGCCCTCTCTTTTCTTCTAGAAATGTAAATAAAGGTCCTGCTATAAAAAAATAGAGGGATAAATGTGGGCAGAAAAAAGCACACAGGCAGCTTGAAATGATTGTTTATAAATAAAATAGAATTGTTAGACTTGATTCTGCCAATGAACAAGTGCCATAGTGATTCTGCTCAATATATTTTGAATCTTAAGTGCAACAATAATCCTTGACCTTGCTACCAATCGATTTATGAATAGTTCTAGTGACAAAAAATTTTGTTTACCTTTTTATAGTCAAAAACTGGATCAGCAAGCAAATAGTTCTGTTATCCGTACGTATGTTAAGTAAATGAGAGATAATGGTGCATGTAACAAAGGAAAATTGTAAAACTTAATGTCTAAGAGTTTTCATGGTTAAAGCTTGCATTGTGGTTTTAGATACACTTAATACAAGCAATTTTGCTGTTTTCCGAATAGAACTACATAATTTCACAAATAAACATTTTCATTATTTTACATTATTTCTTGGTTTGCGAAAATTTATAGGCCCTAGCTATTAGATTTATAAACTATATGCATGTTATTAGAAAATTTTACTATTTGATTTGAAAATATTTGAACACCAAAATCTACGTGTATTCACACACCCCTATATGAAAATAATCAACATTAAGCCTTTAACAGAAATGGTAAACATATACCGTACTTTCAATCAGCTTATTTTATATATACTTGGAACGGCACGTAATATAATATTGCTAGCCCTGATTCTAAGCCGACGCATAATTTTGGAGGGTCCAAATTGGTTTAAAAAACAAGTCTTACGATGCAGTAAATACAGTAATAAACAAATCACAAAATACCACATATAATTGATTGTAATCAAACACTGAACGCAAGAAAAACTCCAACTTTCAATTCAAACCATTAGAAAAAGAAAACAACATAGACACCAAATTTTGAAGTCCCACACACACAGCTGAGAGCACGTGAAGAGGTTATTGACAGGACAGTGTGTTCACAGCAAATGAGAGAGAAGCCTCAGCACCAGCAGGAGTGAAACAATCTACCCATTCCTTCCAAACTGGTCGGCACATGGGAAGGGTGCAAAGATGCCATTCGGATTGCTAGGCAGCTAATTCCCAGCCTGCTAGCCACATAAGGGGAGGAAATGTGCTCTGCCTAATACCACCAAGGACAGCTGAAGCTGACTCAATCCAGGCCGCATATCTCTACATCATTCTACACTTACGACATAGTTGAAATAAAATTACAGTCAGGTACTAGGAGTTAATATTAACAAAAAGATAACTTTAGTTTTTGATTGCAATGTCTTACACTCAGTTCCATTTTTATCTTCCTCTCAGGGGCTGACAGTTAATAGAAGTTGATGGTTAAACTGGTGACTATCACTGTTATACTTAGTTAATTTTATGGTTTAAGTTACATTTTTTGAAAGTGTGCTGGTGGTGCATGCCATTTCTTTTAATTAATACAATCATGCCAACTGTCTCTTGTAAGCAACCACATACACTGTATAGGTACATGGAACGATAAGAAATTTTTGTTATTGAAATGGCAAACATGTTGCATAGAACCAAGCACTTTAATTTGATATTGCTGAATGAAAATTAACTGTATATGTAGTTATTTATTTTTGATACTGTATAACATGTTTAAAAATTACAGAAATTTATGAAATCTTAGAAAATGTTACAAAAAACTAAAGGAATCAAAACTACCTAATCAAAGTGAAAAAATCATTATGAACACACATTACCTTCAAAATGCTAATAATCTTATAACGTCGTTCGGGCTAAGTCAAATTAAAAATCTCAGGTTCTCAGACCTCTATTTAATTTAGTATGTCGCACTGTTCAGTACTCAATTTACAAAACATGTTGACGAAACACTCACTGCATGTGATTCAGAGGACTGGTGTTCAGTCTTCATCTGGCGATAGTTGAGCTTGCAGATGTGGCAAAAGTTGGAGTGTGCAGATAACACCTCCTCTGACTCTTCAATGATGCGCTGCTCCCTCCTCTGCTTCATGCGCATGCGAGCCAAAGTCTGCTTGTGCCGCAGAGACAACTTGTACATGGCATTCTCATGCCTTGTTGTGAATAGGTGCATAGAGTATTCCTGCAACACAGCAAACTCACTGCCATGTAGGATGCATTTATTGAACTATATGTAGGAATAAAAAATAATAATAGCATTGCTCAACGGTACAACTAATTCACTGTAACAATCATTATTTAATTTTCCTTTTATCCTTTCACTTCTCATAGTACTCTGCATGCCTAGAAACCAGATTATTTTTTTTTTAAATTTTATTCTTAAACATGTTTTCAATGTACAGAACGTAGTCCAAAAGTCCCCACATTTAAATTTTACCCCTTTCTAGCCAACAATACATTGGACCAGAGTTTCAAAAGTCGCAAAACAAACTGTTTCTATTAAGAACAAAAATTCATGAAGTTGTTGAAACTGTAAAGACTGAAGGTCGCATAGCAAAAATCTTAATTCTTAAGCTCTGAGAAATAGATTCTAAGAAGGAATACTGCAATTCCACAAATGTAACCCTCCCCCGGCCAGAAGATTATAAATCGCACCCCAATTACTAAAACATTTTCTGCAACGCAGTTCTAATAATCCACTTGGCTTGTATCGCTAACCGTTAATGTCTCTGCATTTTGAAGAATGTGACCTGTTAAATTATTTAAGTCCCTTTGCCATTATGGAAGAACCAGAATTGAGGGCAATGCTAGTCGGCACAGCCCAAATACGTTGTTCCAAGCAGTACTACATTTTCTAGAAATATTATACCAAATTTCTATCAAAAGAAGAAGAGTAAACTAAAAGAGCTACTGGCTTAACGATTTATCAGATATACAGTCCACATCGTTGACAATAGACTTTAACATAAAAAGCTTTTGAGACTCTTACCTGTCACTCTTGTGCCACTATGTAGATGTGTAGCTACAATCTCCGACAATGCTCTGAATTTCAGAGCTGCACTGGAGGCAATTAATTGTAAAGCAAGATCATGTTTTGCACACACTCTGGAGCTGGCTATTGTAGATGCTATGAAAGAAACTGAAGGTTTCCAAAATATATGCCAGAATGCAAGATCTATTGTGGGGCACTTGGCACACAATGTCAGCAACATACAGGCTCCACGAAAAACAGCTACATAGGCAACCCCTGTACTTTAACTAATCCAAGATGACAAAGCAACAAAACAGATTAGTTCAGAGAGTTTTGCTACAAGCCAGTTAATTTTCTCCATTCTATTCTGCATGGAGAAGAACGTAGAAAACTTCTCATCTGAAGAACAGTTATTCTGGTAAAGAATTTGCTTGAAGGCTCAAGGCTGTATAACAGAAAATCATATAAGGACGGTTTATAGTTTATTTGAATTGTTTATATGGCAGCTTTCATTTCACCGAATGCAAATGCAAAACATAAATAGTTTACTTTCAGGGCATTAAATATTGAAAATTTCCTATTCGAAAACCCAGCCAAATACTAAACTGATTGACTTGGAAAGTCATAATGTACATAGTACGAAAGTTGTTCTAAAGGAATATAATTGACATTTATTATTTCCGAAAATACTTTGAAAGAAAAGCTTTAGTATTCAGTAAACATAATTTTTTGTTACATCAAAATATTACAATTTATTGTGGTAATTTAAAAAAAACTTCCTTTCATAGTGTGCCTAAAGTATTTCTTTTTCATTGTAGGTTCAAAGTTCGAATAGTTGCCCAAAATACATTATCTGAGTTTGTTTTTAGTACAGTCAAAACAGACCAAATTTAAGGCTAACCCACAGATACAAAAGAAGCCAAAACCTTCACTAGTAAGGAAGTGTCCCAGTTCATTATACAAAAAGTCCCAAGAAACACCAATACTGGTTTTCTGCCATTTTGAATTTGAAGTCGACCATGTTGGATTTTTACAAGCATTTATGATTATTATATAATGGAATTCCCATTAGTTTTAGAGAAGTGCCCTTTTCTTTAAACGAATCCCCAATAAACAGGCTTTCCAAATATTACAAAAATTACAACTTCATAATTACAATTTAAAATCCAAAAGATTTTAAAATAAAATAATAATATGGTTTTACGAGATATCTTATGTTTTTCATGAAATGTGCCTAAGAATTCAGGATTTTAAAAAACGCTTCAAACAAATACGTAGAGCATGAAAAATACTTACAAAACTAGCACTAAAAAGTGCCCAAGCAGAAAAAGACCATCCACAGATACAGTTGTTATTAGGAGCTAGTGTGCATGGCTAGGTGAACTGCAGTGTAATAATGTGGAGACCACATATACAAATTTTCAGTCTCAAGAGCCTGTATTTTTTGTTAATTTAACATATTAAAAATTATAATAAATGTCAATAGAAAAGAGAAATTTAGAGCATAGTAATAATTACCACTAAATAACGTAGATCTCACCTTCAACTAGATGCTGAAGAATAAAATTCTGGGGCTCCCTGGATGGTTTGTAGCATCAATTTTTCTGCACAAAGGCAGTCTGCAGTTTTTAAGTAAAGCTTCTTTTTTCACTTTACGCTTAGCATTTACAAAAAAAATTACGTTGAAAAAATTAAAGGTTGTTTCAGGTTACAGACTTACTTGTTTTTTGACAAAATCTGTGCTAAGTATTGATTGTCACTTTCATAATTTACTATGTCACTATCAAGGTTGCCATATATATCCTCGTAATCTTGTGTTGGTTCACTGTTACTACAACCACAACCAGTGCAATGACCACACATTTGGAGCATGGTGAACCACTCCTCAAGCACTCACAATTCCATTACATTCAGACTTGCAGTTGCCTGTAATTAGATGTAGAAATGTGTTGGGTAGCTGCTTCCTTTAGTGTTGGGACAGACCTAAGGGAAGCATTTTCAACCTTCTAACACCATTTGGTAGGTGGAAGATAAATGCCTCACCACTGCTGCACTTTGTGAAACACACGAGGTGAGTGCTGCTTGACTGATGCAGATGATTTAACAAAATCACTGAAATCATGGAGGGCATCAATCACTCGAAGTAGCAAGCATACAAGCATAGAATGCACCCATCTTGCGAACTTCTGAAGATACACCTAAAATCATGAGGCTTTTAAGTTCATAAATCCCCTGCAGATGCCATCATCATATTCACTACATCTGCTTTACTGATAGGCTCCGGGCTTCAGTCATAGTGAGTGACAATACAGATATGCTTTTAATGCTCATTGTACTATGTAAAAAAGACAAGGACGTTAAGCTGGTCAAGACAGATACAAACAATCTTCCAGAGAAGGTATACAGCAGCTGTGGATTGCAAAAAGTTTTGGTGGGCATGTCAAGAAATATATTTCTTTATGAAGCTACAGGATGTGATTTGACTTCTGCTCCATTTAGGAAAGGAACAAATTTGAATTTCAGAAACTTAAATGCTGCTCTTTGTGAAAGAATTGAAATATCCAACAACTTAGTTTAATCAGTGCAAGACCTCTCTATGGCAGGAGAACACTTTCTGTTAGTCATGCATGGCGATCTTGATAGTAACAGAGAAAATTACGGAAGTGACAATAAACATGAATGTGATTAAGCATGTGAAGGGCCATCTACCTAGCACAGANAAGTGACAATAAACATGAATGTGATTAAGCATGTGAAGGGCCATCTACCTAGCACAGACTTTGTCACTAAACAAATAAGTCTGTGAGCGGGAAACAACTTTTAATTTATACAGTTAAACCTCTATTATTCGTTTTTCATGGGACCTACTGAAAAAAACCCAGCATGCTGGAAAACTCAACATGTGANCACAGACTTTGTCACTAAACAAATAAGTCTGTGAGCGGGAAACAACTTTTAATTTATACAGTGAAACCTCTATTATTAGTTTTTCATGGGACCTACTGAAAAAAACCCAGCATGCTGGAAAACTCAACATGTGGACCACCCTCCTCAAAAAGTAAAGCCTAACCTCAAAAATATTTCTTTTCATCCAGGTATATTGAGTTGATTGCCTGTAATGAACACTGGGCATATCTTAAATACTGGATGAAAAAACATATTTCAATCATTCAAGATAAGTACTGTATTATAAAATATTGAAACACACTTAATTTCGAAAATCCGCCGAATGTTTAAATAATATTCACTAAATTTCTGCCAAATGTAAAAAAAAAAAAGTGGCAAAATTCATACAAAACTTATTAAACAACATTGATTTAAAATAGAAACTTGCTATAATTTTTTTAAATTTAAGTAAAGTAATAAAGTACGTAACTTTGTCATAATAATGCTGCATTTTAAATTTTATACTCTTCTTTGGAGGAAAATTTAAACCGTTTTTTTGAGTTTGACATGTAAAAATATGATTTTTAGGAATTATATTTTACTCCCCTAAAAATTCAGTTGCCCGCTTAATGTTTTTAAATTTCGCCAAATTAAACGCAAAGTCTGCTAAGTTGACAACACTTGCCATCTTGTGTGACAGTTGATATCACTGCATTAATCTTAAAAAGTTACTTGCGTAATTTTATAACAGAATTAGTCCGTGAAAACATACTGTGCCCCTTTAATGCTTGTAATTTACATGGTTATTAACAGTACTGACCTAAAAATTATTAAGTTTCCTTTGTGGAAGCAGAGCAAATTNGTCCGTGAAAACATACTGTGCCCCTTTAATGCTTGTAATTTACATGGTTATTTACAGTACTGACCTAAAAATTATTAAGTTTCCTTTGTGGAAGCAGAGTAAATTTCGAATCTGTACCGTCCGTTAATAATGTTAGGTTCTGGTCCGTACCACACCGCCACACCCATCATACATACGAGTTTTATTGGCGCGAATTTTCGTGTGTCGATTTGAAACGAAGAAGCGCCTGCAATTATTATATTTTACCTGTTTTTCGACGTGAGTAATTTAAAACAAATAGTGATTGAATTATCAAGAATAAATTACGTGGTTGTAAACAATTGCAACGTTTCACAACTAGTTGTGTACACTAGCTTTTGTGGTTAGAGTGTGTGTTTACCTGCTCTTGGCGCTACTGAATTTTGGCAGCAGCAGTTTTAAGATAGTTTTTTCACAGACAAACAATAGTTCCAAATATACATATTAGTTTTCGGACAGAATATCTGATCGATGGATGCGGGTAAATTAATTATTTAAGGGCGTAGTATGCTGGTTTTTTTTGACATTGTTTATACAGGATTATTTGTTGGGACCATCCAAAAAAATTGACTGATACAGGAAATAGACAAACGGGAACGCAACGAGGTTTCACTGTAGTTTAACATACACTGCATTGTTTTATTTACTCAGAGAATTTACTTCATTGGTACTCGGTACTCATTTTAATGGAAGAATCGGTGGTATTAAAGAATCGAACCAACCCATCTCTAGATATTTTAAAAGTAAAAGTCAATGCTCAAATTATGTTTACTGTAACAGAAAAAAGGTTGTGTGTACCAGTACACTGTTCACTACTGACAAATGCCAAGTGCAATCTGCATGTGCTAAGGAGCACTTCGCCTGTCCTATTGGGGAACTTTTACAAATCAGCCATCAGCACAGCAAAGCAATTACAACAACAGACACACCATTACTCATACACCAATCACCTAATACACCATCTCTCTGCCAGACCATTACAACATTCTCTCTTCCTCAGTTCAAATCCTTCTCCTCCCCATCACCCTCCCTTTTACAGGATTCATCCCTTGGGATTCNCTGTAACAGAAAAAAGGTTGTGTGTACCAGTACACTGTTCACTACTGACAAATGCCAAGTGCAATCTGCATGTGCTAGGGAGCACTTCGCCTGTCCTATTGGGGAACTTTTACAAATCAGCCATCAGCACAGCAAAGCAATTAAAACAGACACACCATTACTCATACACCAAACACCTAATACACCATCTCTCTGCCAGACCATTACAACATTCTCTCTTCTTCAGTCCAAATCCTTCTCCTCCCCATCACCCTCCCTTTTACAGGATTCATCCCTTGGGATTCTATTGAATAAGTCAGACTTAACGAGAGACGAGATCTTCAGTGCATTGTGAGTTTATAGTCAGTTTGTAACGTTGACCGCTACAGTTACACCGGCTATAAGTTGCCACTTGCACTCGACTAGCTCAGAGGTAGTACGCGAGACTCTGTAAAATGGACGCCATTAATGATGAAATAAAGTCAAGTTCCAGAGCATTTGTTATATATTTTTATTTAACAGTTAAGTGACACATTTCACTTCCGAAGTTCTGAATATGCAGAGTACGAAACGTGCACAGATAAATAGACATGGGCAGAACAGAGCCACAGTTCTTTACGAATTATTACTTTTCTTACAAACTGGCCCGAAGAAATAAGAAATGCGGCAACCTCCCACACCGGCGGAGAAATAATATAACAAGTTCAAGTTTGCCAATGTGGGGGTTAGCGTCACGCCCGACGCGGCCTAGGCGAGCATTGTATGACGACTGCCTTCCAACTGACTTCCTCGCCGACTGACTTTCAACTAACCTCAATCCACTGCTTGAAGGGCGACAGGCGCAGGTGTATTTGTGCTGCCTATCACCCCCCTCTCCTAAGATAAGGGCCTGGCCACGCACGCTCTCCACAAGTTATTGAAACTGCGTCGTACAAACTAAAACTGTCAACGCAGTCTGGAAAAGCTAATCTAATGTTGATGCTTAACAAAAACTGAAAACTACCACGTTCGAAACTAAACTGCAAACGCCCGCCCGATCAACGTACTACCATGATAAAACTAACCACCACGGCTTTTAATTTCAAACCCGATAACAATATTATGAAGCTACCAAAGCTAAAGAAAAATTAAACACGTGTCCCGGTCCCGAAAATTAAGAATACTGCGTCATTACAGGTTTCAATTAAAATTTTCATAACCTGGGTTTCCAAAGTAGCATTTGCATGTGGTATAAACACAGCAAAAGTGCTGTTTTGCTGTATCTCGAAACAGAAGTTTGTCATTTCGTTTTGGGCTGATACAAGGGGAAGCTAAATATAAGCCTCTCAGGTATCATCTTTTAACAACCCTGCCTAATCAAATAAATTAATATTCATTAAAAAAAATTTTTCGCACTAAGTATGATTAACACAGATTTTTGTTACAAAAATTGCAAATTTTAATGTGGGTTAAAATAGTTCAAAATTTTACAATTAATCTCCATAGTGATGAACTTGCCATAACTATATATTTAAGGAAACAGTAATGGGTAGTTTTAGCGAAGTTCTAATGTATGAAAACTTCCCCCTTAAGAGTTAAAATTTATGGCAAAGTAGTAGCAAAAAAAAATATTTAATTTTAGCTACTCTTATCACTCCCCTACAGAAAAGTTAGGCAAACTGTTGCCCACTCAAATGAAAAATATGTCGAAAGAAAATATGAGAAGAAATAGAGAGCAGGAAGGAAGAGAGGAGGAATGAAAGCTTTAAGAAACATCTAGCAGAAGCAAAAACAGTGTTCATAATATTTCCATACCTTAAAAGTGACACAACGCATGTAACACACTGGGCAATGTAAACGGATGAACGGCCTGCCAGTGCGGAAATTGGTACGCCTCGGTCGGTCCTCCTCGCTTACAGCACGGGAGTCTGAATCTTGCTTTATTGTCACCTGCATAGAAAAATTTGAAAATACATACATTTCTTTTGCATGAAAATTGTTGCTAAACTTAACCTCCCAAAGATCCATTTACTTACATGCACACCACTTTCCAACTTGACATCAGACTTTTTGGAAGACTTTAGTACATCACCCTCATCATCTTCACCTCCTTCACCATCACCACCCTCTTCACCTTTCTCTTCATCTTCTTTCTCTCCTCCCTCACCATCCTCATCTTCATCTACCTCTTCACCCTCCTCTGGTTCCTCTTTTGCCTTCTTCACCTTCTTAGCCTTAATTACCTTCTTTTTCTCTCCACCCTCTCCTTCAGCCTCCTTGTCATCCTGTTAACATTTAAAATAAGCAAACTAATATTAGTTTCCAGCAAGATATGAATATGCTATATTGTGCCACTACAATATGTCTGAAAATGGTCAATTTATTTAATATTTCTAAACCTATGTGGCAAACACTGATGGTTGAAATGGTATGGAATGACCCATTTTTAATTAAAATATTCAAGAGTCCACTAAAATTCTATTTTGGAATTCCCTGTCTTTTCTCTGTTTACCAGGCCAATTCTTGCCATTTCCCCAAAGCTACTTTGAGGACCGAAAAAATTCCAATTCCATATTTTTCCGGCACTGACAGAACAAATATCGTATCAGTGAAGTTGAATTAAATTACACTGGAACATACCAAGCAAGCAGGGCCAACATTTTATTCAGCCCCTCATTTCTCGCAATACATGTTATTGACTTTAAGAGCTCTCATTTCATACGCAAATACTTTATTTTGTACATGTAGAACGTGTGTCCCTTGACAAAGATTATTGTTGTGAGCCAAGAAAATTTAAAATTACATTATCCTATGTTCACACAACTAATTACCCTATATTCACACAACTAATTACCCTGTATTCACACACTAATTACCCTATATTCACACAAATAATTATATATTCACACAACTAATTATCCTATATTCACACAACTAATTATCCTATATTCACACAACTAATTATCCTATATTCACACAACTAATTATCCTATATTCACACAACTCACAAATTTTTCAGAGAAATTCGCTGAGGTCTGGAATAAAATGATTCAAGGTGTATGTACTACTTGAAATTGGTCCCAGAAGTTAGTTGTATAGAATCGTATGCAGGAAAGAAATAAGGTATTTCAAAGTAATTTCATAACAAAACCTTTCCATAATAGACAATTCATTATATAAAGCTTTCATAATTTTTTTTATAGATTATCTTTACAGGAAACTATTATTATATGGTATAACTCAAAAATTTGAATTACAGCAGTGCCCCGACGTAATGAAAAAAACTATCTAAAGGGAACTTCACACAAATTTCCAAAAATTTTAGAAAAGAATAAAATATCCTTACTAAAATGGAATAAGAAGCAAAGAAACCATAATAAAAATACACACACTGGTCCATGGCAATAATATGTAAGCATTGCTCAGTTGGTACCCTTAATCCAATAACAAAAACATAAAAAAAATTGGTTAAAATACTTTAAAACTATGGCGGCGGTTTTTTGAGTCGCAAGCACGCCTTGCAAGTTAAAACTTTGTGCGTCACATGAAGTCACAAAGGGTTCCTTCGTTCTTCACCCCTCCCACACTGACAAGGCCGTCTCTCCCTAGCTCCTAGCTGCCCACCAACCACGCGTACATAGCAACAGCAGTAGCCAATAACAGTGCAGGTTACACATCTTCCCATTCCCTCCCATGAGAACCTTTTCTCTTGTGTCCATGCCATACACTATGTCTTTGAATGCGGTGTGTATCTTCAAGATACGTTTTTAAATAATATTTGATCTTTGGGTTTTCTTCTTGGATTTAGATTATGGATTGCAATTGGAATTGTGTGTGTTGTATGTTGACAATTTTATTTACGGTTTTGGATTTTGAATTTTTGTTTTTATTAGCGACACTTTTATGTTTTTTGGCTTCGACTTTGGATACAACACATTATATCCATAATAACGGCACGCCAGCAGCGCCTGTTTCTGTTGCAACCTGCCTCGCTTCTATGTCCCATGTGTTGGGGTTGCCCTTAAAAAGTAGGTCACAACCTTCACTGCTGCTGTGTGCATGCCTGTCAGCTGACTACATGTGCTGCGACGGTCATCAGTGTGTTGGATAAACAAAGGCACAATTGTGGTCCAGCGTACAAACAATTGTTTATTTATTTATTCCATTTAAGTAGGAAAGTTTTTTGCACTAACTAAAATTATACACTGATGAAAAATATATCCATAGTGGCACGTGCCACTGCGTTTACTTTTTGTGACTACAGGGAATGTCGCTAAATGAAGGTGCATAGCATATTGGGATGTAAATTTCTATTCCAAAAATGCTTGCTTTTTGAAATAAATATGTATTTCANATGAAGGTGCATAGCATATTGGGATGTAAATTTCTATTCCAAAAATGCTTGCTTTTTGAAATAAATATGTATTTCATTAATAAATATGACATGCACAGGCATAGGCATTAACCACTCTAGCCTCATCACAGTCGCAGCCCCTTCCTAAGGGATATTAAGCAGTATGTGCCAGGGTTGGCTCGGCCCAGCTGATGCATACTATTGGACTACAAATCACATCCCATTACAGCACCGCACGCAACCCTTCTACCACACAGCGGAAACTAGCAGCCACCTTCAGCCATCTCTGTGACCTATCTGCCAACCCCACATCCACCACACTGGCTCAGTGATCTGTCTATATGGAGAGTCACGCTGCCCGAAAGCTCACCAAAGCCTTCCGTCCTTCTCAACTGCCTAGTAACTATGCACCTAGTCACGAGTGAGTACCATACTCTGTCTCATGTAACTTGGCAAGATTATGACAGTTCGACGAAAGTAGCACCTATGTTTACTTTTCCTTTATGGATCCCTTTGCCATCAGCTGGTGCGTCAAGTGGAGGCTGTATTTTTTATCAACATGCTGTCAGCTAANTCCTTTATGGATCCCTTTGCCATCAGCTGGTGCGTCAAGTGGAGGCTGTATTTTTTATCAACATGCTGTCAGCTAACCCACTTGCCATTGTACTGTAACGCTAAACAAATTAAAAAATATTTTTGAATGACATCTGTCTAAAAAAAATTAGTAGGTTATAGAAGTAAAAATATAAAACCTTGCAAAAAATTCAATATTTGGTAACTTTTTTTTAAAGTGTCCNAGAAGTAAAAATATAAAACCTTGCAAAAAATTCAATATTTGGTAACTTTTTTTTAAAGTGTCAGAGACAGCGAATTTTGGTTAACATTTGCTAGACGGTAGTTGTAGCTAATATCACACTTTGGACATCATATATAGCTAATATAAGTGGAACTAAAAGTAATTCGAGAAATTTGATTGACAACGCACTTCTATTCGCCAACAACTCACCAACGACTATTGATTGCAATGCAGTAATTCTGCTATTACTGATACGAAACAGTTCAAGTTGGAAATATGTGACATGGAATAACGTAAGAGTATCTTAAAAACTATTCATGGGTGTCCCACATTCTTCGTTTTATCAATACAAAATAGTAACAAGGAAACTGGTTTTCGGGAGAACAATATGGCGTATAATTTACGTNTTTCTTCGTTTTATCAATACAAAATAGTAACAAGGAAACTGGTTTTCGGGAGAACAATATGGCGTATAATTTACGTACACGAACAATTACCGACCGAATAGAATATACTAGTACTCAAAATCGCTGTACACAAAATATATATTACTTTAAAAATTATGCAGAGATCGCAGAAAAATAAAACTTAGCGGTATCTGTTCGTAAATTTGTTACATGTCTCACACGAAAGTAATTCTTTTCTGGCTGGTAATGCTTCAGGAAAGAGCGGACAGATGAAGCACACAGCATGACAGCGCAAGGTATGAGCCGTTTGCATTGCTCAGAAGATAGCAGCACAGCCTGCCTCTTGATCCGGTCTTTTTAAAAATTGACTGTTGTTCTATAACTGGCTTGGAACGACACGAATCAACAATATTATGCAATATTTCTGTGTGCTTTTNTTTAATGTGGGTTAAAATAGTTCAAAATTTTACAATTAATCTCCATAGTGATGAACTTGCCATAACTATATATTTATGGAAACAGTAATGGGTAGTTTTAGCGAAGTTCTAATGTATGAAAACTTCCCCCTTAAGAGTTAAAATTTATGGCAAAGTAGTAGCAAAAAAAAATATTTAATTTTAGTTACTCTTATCACTCCCCTACAGAAAAGTTAGGCAAACTGTTGCCCACTCAAATGAAAAATATGTCGAAAGAAAATNCTACTCTTATCACTCCCCTACAGAAAAGTTAGGCAAACTGTTGCCCACTCAAATGAAAAATATGTCGAAAGAAAATATGAGAAGAAATAGAGAGCAGGAAGGAAGAGAGGAGGAATGAAAGCTTTAAGAAACATCTAGCAGAAGCAAAAACAGTGTTCATAATATTTCCATACCTTAAAAGTGACACAACGCATGTAACACACTGGGCAATGTAAACGGATGAACGGCCTGCCAGTGCGGAAATTGGTACGCCTCGGTCGGTCCTCCTCGCTTACAGCACGGGAGTCTGAATCTTGCTTTATTGTCACCTGCATAGAAAAATTTGAAAATACATACATTTCTTTTGCATGAAAATTGTTGCTAAACTTAACCTCCCAAAGATCCATTTACTTACATGCACACCACTTTCCAACTTGACATCAGACTTTTTGGAAGACTTTAGTACATCGCCCTCATCATCTTCACCTCCTTCACCATCACCACCCTCTTCACCTTTCTCTTCATCTTCTTTCTCTCCTCCCTCACCATCCTCATCTTCATCTACCTCTTCACCCTCCTCTGGTTCCTCTTTTGCCTTCTTCACCTTCTTAGCCTTAATTACCTTCTTTTTCTCTCCACCCTCTCCTTCAGCCTCCTTGTCATCCTGTTAACATTTAAAATAAGCAAACTAATATTAGTTTCCAGCAAGATATGAATATGCTATATTGTGCCACTACAATATGTCTGAAAATGGTNATAAGCAAACTAATATTAGTTTCCAGCAAGATATGAATATGCTATATTGTGCCACTACAATATGTCTGAAAATGGTAAATTTATTTAATATTTCTAAACCTATGTGGCAAACACTGATGGTTGAAATGGTATGGAATGACCCATTTTTAATTAAAATATTCAAGAGTCCACTAAAATTCTATTTTGGAATTCCCTGTCTTTTCTCTGTTTACCAGGCCAATTCTTGCCATTTCCCCAAAGCTACTTTCAGGACCGAAAAAATTCCAATTCCATATTTTTCCGGCACTGACAGAACAAATATTGTATCAGTGAAGTTGAATTAAATTACACTGGAACATACCAAGCAAGCAGGGCCAACATTTTATTCAGCCCCTCATTTCTCGCAATACATGTTATTGACTTTAAGAGCTCTCATTTCATACGCAAATACTTTATTTTGTACATGTAGAACGTGTGTCCCTTGACAAAGATTATTGTTGTGAGCCAAGAAAATTTAAAATTACATTATCCTATGTTCACACAACTAATTACCCTATATTCACACAACTAATTACCCTGTATTCACACACTAATTACCCTATATTCACACAAATAATTATATATTCACACAACTAATTATCCTATATTCACACAACTAATTATCCTATATTCACACAACTAATTATCCTATATTCACACAACTAATTATCCTATATTCACACAACTCACAAATTTTTCAGAGAAATTCGCTGAGGTCTGGAATAAAATGATTCAAGGTGTATGTACTACTTGAAATTGGTCCCAGAAGTTAGTTGTATAGAATCGTATGCAGGACAAGAAATAAGGTATTTCAAAGTAATTTCATAACAAAACCTTTCCATAATAGACAATTCATTATATAAAGCTTTCGTAATTTTTTTTATAGATTATCTTTACAGGAAACTATTATTATATGGTATAACTCAAAAATTTGAATTACAGCAGTNGTAATTTTTTTTATAGATTATCTTTACAGGAAACTATTATTATATGGTATAACTCAAAAATTTGAATTACAGCAGTGCCCCGGCGTAATGAAAAAAACTATCTAAAGGGAACTTCACACAAATTTCCAAAAATTTTAGAAAAGAATAAAATATCCTTACTAAAATGGAATAAGAAGCAAAGAAACCATAATAAAAATACACACACTGGTCCATGGCAATAATATGTAAGCATTGCTCAGTTGGTACCCTTAATCCATTAACAAAAACATAAAAAAAATTGGTTAAAATACTTTAAAACTATGGCGGCGGTTTTTTGAGTCGCAAGCACGCCTTGCAAGTTAAAACTTTGTGCGTCACATGAAGTCACAAAGGGTTCCTTCGTTCTTCACCCCTCCCACACTGACAAGGCCGTCTCTCCCTAGCTCCTAGCTGCCCACCAACCACGCNGGGTTCCTTCGTTCTTCACCCCTCCCACACTGACAAGGCCGTCTCTCCCTAGCTCCTAGCTGCCCACCAACCACGCATACATAGCAACAGCAGTAGCCAATAACAGTGCAGGTTACAGATCTTCCCATTCCCTCCCATGAGAACCTTTTCTCTTGTGTCCATGCCATACACTATGTCTTTGAATGCGGTGTGTATCTTCAAGATACGTTTTTAAATAATATTTGATCTTTGGGTTTTCTTCTTGGATTTAGATTATGGATTGCAATTGGAATTGTGTGTGTTGTATGTTGACAATTTTATTTACGGTTTTGGATTTTGAATTTTTGTTTTTATTAGCGACACTTTTATGTTTTTTGGCTTCGACTTTGGATACAACACATTATATCCATAATAACGGCACGCCAGCAGCGCCTGTTTCTGTTGCAACCTGCCTCGCTTCTATGTCCCATGTGTTGGGGTTGCCCTTAAAAAGTAGGTCACAACCTTCACTGCTGCTGTGTGCATGCCTGTCAGCTGACTACATGTGCTGCGACGGTCATCAGTGTGTTGGATAAACAAAGGCACAATTGTGGTCCAGCGTACAAACAATTGTTTATTTATTTATTCCATTTAAGTAGGAAAGTTTTTTGCACTAACTAAAATTATACACTGATGAAAAATATATCCATAGTGGCACGTGCCACTGAGTTTACTTTTTGTGACTACAGGGAATGTCGCTAAGTGAAGGTGCATAGCATATTGGGATGTAAATTTCTATTCCAAAAATGCTTGCTTTTTGAAATAAATATGTATTTCATTAATAAATATGACATGCACAGGCATAGGCATTAACCACTCTAGCCTCATCACAGTCGCAGCCCCTTCCTAAGGGATATTAAGCAGTATGTGCCAGGGTTGGCTCGGCCCAGCTGATGCATACTATTGGACTACAAATCACATCCCATTACAGCACCGCACGCAACCCTTCTACCACACAGGGGAAACTAGCAGCCACCTTCAGCCATCTCTGTGACCTATCTGCCAACCCCACATCCACCACACTGGCTCAGTGATCTGTCTATATGGAGAGTCACGCTGCACGAAAGCTCACCAAAGCCTTCCGTCCTTCTCAACTGCCTAGTAACTATGCACCTAGTCACGAGTGAGTACCATACTCTGTCTCATGTAACTTGGCAAGATTATGACAGTTCGACGAAAGTAGCACCTATGTTTACTTTTCCTTTATGGATCCCTTTGCCATCAGCTGGTGCGTCAAGTGGAGGCTGTATTTTTTATCAACATGCTGTCAGCTAATCCACTTGCCATTGTACTGTAACGCTAAACAAATTAAAAAATATTTTTGAATGACATCTGTCTAAAAAAAATTAGTAGGTTATAGAAGTAAAAATATAAAACCTTGCAAAAAATTCAATATTTGGTAACTTTTTTTTAAAGTGTCAGAGACAGCGAATTTTGGTTAACATTTGCTAGACGGTAGTTGTAGCTAATATCACACTTTGGACATCATATATAGCTAATATAAGTGGAACTAAAAGTAATTCGAGAAATTTGATTGACAACGCACTTCTATTCGCCAACAACTCACCAACGACTATTGATTGCAATGCAGTAATTCTGCTATTACTGATACGAAACAGTTCAAGTTGGAAATATGTGACGTGGAATAACGTAAGAGTATCTTAAAAACTATTCATGGGTGTCCCACTTTCTTCGTTTTATCAATACAAAATAGTAACAAGGAAACTGGTTTTCGGGAGAACAATATGGCGTATAATTTACGTACACGAACAATTACCGACCGAATAGAATATACTAGTACTCAAAATCGCTGTACACAAAATATATATTACTTTAAAAATTATGCAGAGATCGCAGAAAAATAAAACTTAGCGGTATCTGTTCGTAAATTTGTTACATGTCTCACACGAAAGTAATTCTTTTCTGGCTGGTAATGCTTCAGGAAAGAGCGGACAGATGAAGCACACAGCATGACAGCGCAAGGTATGAGCCGTTTGCATTGCTCAGAAGATAGCAGCACAGCCTGCCTCTTGATCCGGTCTTTTTAAAAATTGACTGTTGTTCTATAACTGGCTTGGAACGACACGAATCAACAATATTATGCAATATTTCTGTGTGCTTTTGGAATTAACATCAAGCACGTCTGGAAAGCATGGTTGAAAACGTGAAAAAGGTTTTGAAGTTGCGTTTCATTAGAATACAGATCGTTTTATTGTGCATTTCATTTTTAACACCTATACATTACTACTTTATCACGAAATTTAGTTAGTAACACTAACAACCACTGTTTTGTGACCATGTAAAATAAAATGAAATAATTAATCTAGGAACTCTTTCTTATCACATGTTTTCTGCTTGTCTAATGTGCGTCGGCAGTGCACCCAGAATAACTGTAANTTTGAAGTTGCGTTTCATTAGAATACAGATCGTTTTATTGTGCATTTCATTTTTAACACCTATACATTACTACTTTATCACGAAATTTAGTTAGTAACACTAACAACCACTGTTTTCTGACCATGTAAAATAAAATGAAATAATTAATCTAGGAACTCTTTCTTATCACATGTTTTCTGCTTGTCTAATGTGCGTCGGCAGTGCACCCAGAATAACTGTAATTTTAACTTTTGTTTGTGCATCACCTGATACAGTATTTTGTAAATGGCACTTTGTTTCGTATACGTCGTTGCCACACACTGACTTGTCAGAATCTCGCCGACTTATATGAGACAGACAATACCACTGGGGTCACCCTCAAACCCCCCGCACCGCCACATCTACAGAGTCTAGACGTCATTCTGTTTGGCATATTACGGCTCTTCAGGCTGCTTTANAACCCCCCGCACCGCCACATCTACAGAGTCTAGACGTCATTCTGTTTGGCATATTACGGCTCTTCAGGCTGCTTTATGTACATTAACTGTTCCAGAAATAAACTGACATAATCATAACTTTGCTGAGTTATCACTCGCAGCTCACTGGTCACNCGTACATTAACTGTTCCAGAAATAAACTGACATAATCATAACTTTGCTGAGTTATCACTCGCAGCTAACTGGTCACCTCTATCCTGCTGCTGACAATCTGTCAAGAGATTGGGTCTGCCAGCAACATCCCACACAGCCAATGTACTTGCTGGAGCCCAGAGGTTCACGCCTATTTGCCCAATCCACCTGCCTACCCATACTNATCCCACACAGCCAATGTACTTGCTGGAGCCCAGAGGTTCACGCCTATTTGCCCAATCCACCTGCCTACCCATACTTCCTCTCAGGCAGTGCCTATCCCTACGGCACATTCACTATTTACCTTTCTGCCAAACAGGAACTAGCCCTGGTTGGAGGTCTGGAAGGTAGTGAATAGGTATCAGCCAAGTATACATGTGGAAGAGAGAAAGCTGCTCTGGCACTTCCTATGTGCTTAGACGTCTGCAAAGCTTCAAAAGTTACGAATACGACTCAAATATTTAAAAATTCCCTTCAAAATATTGAATTAACATTGAAAAAAATTTAACAGTAAAATTTGGAGGTAAAGACAGTAGAACACCTAACTGCTTTTTAAATTACACGTATTCAATCAAGATTAGGTCACATATAAAGAATGTTAATTTTTACGTGCACCAATATATAGGCGGGAAAACGCACTTATGGTATTGTAAATACGTCATTATCCGTGAAAATAAATCGTGAAACGCTTTTGCACATGAAGATACACAGCATAAATGTTACTTTCATCGAGACAGTAACATTTTAAAATTATAATCAAAAACCCATACTTCTACACGCTTCTACACGCTTTCTTTATTTGTAACACGCCGGCCAAAAATCATGGGCTGCTCACAAAACAAACACTGATCAGCCCAAGGTCAGCCGCCCAAGCATCGACAAAGATATATGTATAACTATAAACATCAAAATTTAGCAAATGCGATAAAAATTTTTTTATTACATAATAAATTGCAAATTACAATTTTTGACAATTCTAGCTGTAATTCACGAATTATGCAAAATCGTGCAATATTTACGCAAAATATTATTGTTTTATGTCGCATAGTTGCTTCTTATGAAGTATTTTATGTTTTTGCATATTTGAATACGAATGCATGCACAGTTGGTCAGTAGATTTCTTCGATTTATCACTATTAACAGAAAAAGGTTTCATTTTCCATCACGTGTGTTTACGGCTATAGATAACATGGCAAATGATGCGTCACTTTGAGTGAAGATTCTAGTGCACGGCACAGCAAATGTTTTTATTCTCATTAGGAAACCCTGCCGCTGTAATGTTCCACGTCTACCAAGCACCACGTTATAGTTCATTTCATATAAGAAGGCCACATTATGACAGTCAATGAGTGGCAATTAATGTATTCAAAACAAACAACGTGCCATTTACAAAATCCTGTATCAGCTGATGCACGAACGAACAGAAATTAATATTACGTTGGCTATTCTGAGAGCAGTGCCTATGCACATCAGACAAGCAGAAAATACGCGGATAAGAAAGAGTTCGTAGATTAATAAAAACATTTTATTTTACGTCGTCATAAAACAGCAGTTTTTAGTTTTAGAAACGAAACTTTGTGATAAAATAGTAATGTATAGGTGTTCAAAATGAGATGCGCAATAAAACGATCCGTATCCAAATGTAACAAAAAAATCTAAAACTTTTTCAAGTTTCTAGACTCTCCAACCATGTGCTGCCATCTTGTGATGTACATTGTTACAACACGCCCTTCCACGCTATCTGTTATCCATATCCCAAACTACACCCCGAAACATATTAGTTTTATGGTTTAAAATAACGTATTTACGCACATATACAAATGGTTTTATTTTNAAACATATTAGTTTTATGGTTTAAAATAACGTATTTACGCACATATACAAATGGTTTTATTTTCCCGCGAGCTCTGCATAATTTTTAAAGTAGGATATATTTTGTGTACAGCGTTTACGAACAACCCTACACACGTCCACCAAGCTCCGTTTACGAATGCAGCGCCACCCAAGCAGTTCACCAATTACCACACGTAGCAGCACCTCCTGGAAGCGCTGCGCGAAGCATAAAAGCCTATACTTGACACACCAGTTGATGGCGAATGGATACATAAACGAAAAGGCGCGGCGATTGTCAACTGTCAAGAATGTGGCCTTCTTATATGGTACACAGTATATCTATGGAATTCACACCAACTACCTTGCTGAATTTGTTTACATTCATAAAATCTTCACATTTTATCCAAAAATTATTTATTNGGAATTCACACCAACTACCTTGCTGAATTTGTTTACATTCATAAAATCTTCACATTTTATCCAAAAATTATTTATTTTTTACAAAGTGGCACAGTGATGAAAAATGTGTTTATATGCATTTTAGAATGAATTTCAAATTGAATTATCACATTTTAATCCTGTATTCTTCCAGCTACTGTATTTTTATCATACATATTCTCTGTAAATATGAGCAGTAAAAATGACACGTTTTGAACAAACTATAGTTTTGTCAGGTGGCCTAATGAAAAAATCTGTTGCTCAAAAGTTTAAATAGAGAAATCTACCTTCTTGTTTTTCAACTATTTTTTTTATGTTTGTACAAGATATTTACTTTAATTAATTTTTTTGGATGGTACTTTTATAGTTGTGTATAAATCATTTACATCAGTCTTTATGAAACAGTATGCCCTTGCCAGTGCATTGTGGCCTTTGTTCCAGGTGTCAGGCAGAATACAAAATCCTAGGTAAGAAATTGTGAAATTATTTTCAATGTTGTCTGTTGATAAAGGAAACTAGTGGATTTGTCTTCAAAAACTAACTGGATATTTCTCTCTGTAAGTTACGTATTTTTTGCAAAGAAATAACTGATAAAAAAACACAGCTTTCCAATAGACTGCCAATTTCAGGTTTTACGAATAGTGATATTTTCGTCATAAAATGCACATGAAAAATTGGAGCATTTCTCATGCAGAAGTCTGCATTTTTGTAGTGAGAAAATAACAGCTGTTTTTNAAATGCACATGAAAAATTGGAGCATTTCTCATGCAGAAGTCTGCATTTTTGTAGTGAGAAAATAACAGCTGTTTTTCACTAAAATAACACCTATATTTTCAGGGGTCTATGTACACCGTAGTACACTCTCTATGGCATAATAGCTAAAGAAATTTTTTTCTACTGAATAGTAAAACTGCGTTGTAAGAACACTTGCAAGCAATCGGCTGGCACCATATTTCTAACAAAGTCTCATGCATCGTAGATAATCATATCTGGCATCTCATTTCCCTGTGCCTGGAGTCCCGACATTATTCGAATTAAACGTTATTGCAATCTCTTTTTCTTCTTGTTAGAATGTGTTAAAGTGAAGGAAAAGCAACGTGGTACTGTTTTTAAGATATATGAATAGGTACTGAAAACTCAAATTAATTCAGGACGTGGAAACTCGTTGGTTCACTGAATATGTAATGTTGGACAGATTTGTTTCCTTAAGAGATGCTGTAGTTACTGAGTTGAGCTCATCAAATGTTGACACACCATCAGAATGGAAACAACTTGTTTCTGGCTTAGTAGAAGTAATGACAACATTGGCAGAGGAAACAAAAGAATGCTGTGGCAATAACTACCCAACAGCATCAATGGTAATTCCTACAATTCTCTGCCTTGAAGTCAACCTAACTAATCACATAAGAAAAAATTAGTTTGAAACAGGTGTTCCATTTGCATGTAATCGACTTAAAAGTCTCGAAAAGTAGGTTCCTCATAAACAACATGGATATAAACGTATTCTGTACCATGCTTGATCCATGATACAAAGTTGTTTTTAACCATTATGAGACACAACATGCTGCCAATCTAATGAAAAAAGGAATTAAAGTAAACAGAACTGAAGTTTACAAAACTCCTACACAGCCCAACACACCCACAAATTCTGGGTCATTATGGGATGTAATAGGTAACATACACTTCACTTACACATGCCCCAAAGTAAACTATGCCAGTGACCAGAAAACAAAAGCCATTGAAAGCTATTTGGCAGCACCGCATCTTCCGAGGCTTTCTAATCCTTATGAATGGTGGGAATAAAAATCAAAAGAGCTTCCACTTACACAAGTAACTTTGCGTTATCTATCCCTTCTAGCTACACAAGTTGCAAGCAAGACGGTTTTCTCCACTGCAGGGAACATTATTACCAATCAGCGTGAGTTGCTGTTGCCACATTACGTTGAACAGTTGACTTCATGACAACATAAAATGAAACTTCAGAGTCGTGTTAACACATAAGTCGCATAGTGGCTGGCAGGTACACCTTATCGGTGAGCATTTTATGGTTTGAACAGAGGTGTGTTATGTTTGCGAAGAAACCAGCGTTTGTTACACTTGCCAGGTAAGTTCTTGAAGGCCCATATCATCAAAATTAAAAATTTGGTAAGATGAGTAATTTCCCTCGTCAACAATGTTCTCTAAAGTTTTTATAAAATTTTCAGCAGCTTCAGTATCCACACTGGCAGATTCCCCTGTAAATGTTATGTTGTGCAGTTCTGTCCTTGACTTTAACTTGTCAAACCAGCCTTTGCTCACTTTAAACTCTGGAGCATTAGCAGCTGACTCACCAAGCTGTTTTTTCCAANGTCAAACCAGCCTTTGCTCACTTTAAACTCTGGAGCATTAGCAGCTGACTCACCAAGCTGTTTTTTCCAATCTTCATACAAACCGAGAGCTTTGCCTTGAATTACTGCAAGGTTGATAGGGATATTTTTCTGGTGTTGATTGTCTAACCACACTTTTAAAGACCGTTCCATCTCTTCCATTGCTGCACTCCGCAGTTTGGAAATGATCTTGGAAGAAAGATTTCCTGAATTTATAACATATTCCCTTATGTTGTATTTTCTTTTAACAATGGAACACACAGTGGATCGGCTCAGGTTGAAAGACCGTCCTATAAGTGCTAATGATTTGCCACTTTCCAATTTTGTGACATATTCTAATTTCATTTGTACACTCTTTACAAAATGTTTTCTTAGTTTCTTACACATTGAGTCTTCATTACTTTCGCTTTTACGTTTCTTATTCATTGCATAGTGAAATAATTACGTATGTGCACCAATAGATTATCAACAAAAAAAAANTCGCTTTTACGTTTCTTATTCATTGCATAGTGAAATAATTACGTATGTGCACCAATAGATTATCAACAAAAAAAAAATGGTTATAATATTAACCTCAAAGGAAACTAAACACCATAATAAAAACAGAAGTTCTAAACAGGAACNAAAAAAAAAATGGTTATAATATTAACCTCAAAGGAAACTAAACACCATAATAAAAACAGAAGTTCTAAACAGGAACAGCTTTAATATGTAGAATCACCATAGCGTAGTAACACATCCGACTACATACAATTGCATGTGTGTTCAGTTATATAGAAAACATAGTTCCATATATTTACTGAGATAGATATTTTCTGTAATGTTTGGCCACAACACCAGAGGATAATAGGGTAGCAACTGAGGAGGACAGGCTTAACTGCTGCTGCTCTTACTCCGAGTACTAAACTGACAGACTGTCACTCCTGGAAATTGCAAGAGAAAGGGTGATGCTACCACGCTGTGAGATAATCGTTTACGGGAACAGTGGCAGAGAGAGTGAGATTCCGCTCGCACGCCACTGTGCCCTGTGACGACAGGATAGGATACAATAAGAGAATTATCTACGCCCTGTATTCCAGGTTCCCGAATTACCAGCTTTGCCGGCATCACACTTCAGCTCCCTCCACCTTGCCATTTATGTATTTAAAATATTTTGAAAGCAATGTGAAATCAGACATTCTGAACCTGGGAAATGGCAGTGCTTCCATTTTACTCTCAGTAAAATAAGGAGAGCTGAATTTTAAACACATGCACATATATATTAATTGTCTGCGCATGAACAAGTTGGAATTATGCTTATATGTGATTTAAATATGTTTTATTTTCATAAGTTTAAAAGTGTAACTTGCTTTGACTAAACTATTTTGTGAGTGTGGTTTCTAACTTCTGATTTTAAAGAATTTATGTGAAATTCATTTTCCTAATGTTCTGTATGTTTACTAAAAAAGCATAAAATAGTATGTATATCATGTGACACTGACTATAAAACAAAATTCCATCAGCTTCCAAAAATACCTTTAGTGCTAGAAGTCATTCCATCCACTACTCATACGTCCATTGTATCGGTATCGGCAAGAACGTATAAGTAAAAATCTATCTGCTCAGCACTAAGTATCNCATCAGCTTCCAAAAATACCTTTAGTGCTAGAAGTCATTCCATCCACTACTCATACGTCCATTGTATCGGTATCGGCTATCAGCAAGAACGTATAAGTAAAAATCTATCTGCTCAGCACTAAAATCCAACAACGTCCTTCAAAGTACACACAAGTTTTCCTTAGAACCTTGACAGGTAATCATTTTTAGTTTTTACTCTTTGTACACAAAGCACTTTTCGAACTAAACAGGCAGATGTGAAATGGGCTTCCAACATACCTTTTCTTCAGATTCATCCCAATTTTCAGGTTTATCATCATCCTCATCATCATCTGTCAGATCCTCTGGTTTTGTGGAATCTTTCCCTGCGTTCTCCTTCTTCATAGCAAGTTCTTTAAGCCTACTTGGACACACAACACACATTAACGAAAAACAGACCATGGAATACACAACAATTAAATAAACCAAACTACTGTCTAAAATTTAAATGAAGGTATTCTAAAATAATTAGGATTTAATTGAAATCATGAAGGGACCCCTTAATGTATACTGCATGTGTTTTTTACTCTCAATCAATTTCCAATTTTTCAATGCATCAATACATACATTACTTTCATCTTCAGTCTTATCACCACAGATAAATATCAAATTTGTCAATAATGCCCAACAGTATTTATTCATTGTATTTAGCAAATTTGTCAATAATGTCAGATAGTATTTATTCACTGTATTTAGCTTTCTTCAGAAACTGAGCTGCAATTGCATTTCAAATTTTTGTCATTCAAATGTATAACAAGAATCAAATTGTTTTCAGTAAGTTGCAGTTCTACCATCATGGTATCACTGTGCATGCAAATTTGAGTTCTTGCGATCAACAACAATTATCTGATGAATCACCATATAATAGGTGTGATGTGTTGCAAAAAATTTAGATATGACTGTACAAATACTGCAATAATAAAATTAATAGTGGAAATATCACACTGGCCTAAAATCTTTTGTAGCCATATGTTTTCCAAATATCTCCATTTAAATCTTCAAACATAAATGATGTCAAATACAGTAACTACAGCTGTTACGATAGAGCATTCTTCTGGTCAAACATTTCTCTTAACTACATCTGTCATTACATATTACCTCCGCAGCTTTTGGATCTTGAGACGCCTCAGATTTTCTGCCTGGGTCCTTGAAGTTAAAATTCGTTTGCGGACCAAGTAATCCATAGCACCTCGCTTCCTCACGAGGAAAGAATCGGCTCTTCTGGCCAAAATTCTCGAAATTCCTCGCGTTCCTCTAATGCGTCCCCTGAAGGACCCTCTGGAAGACATGTGGCGGGTTGGAATTCCTGATGGCGGGGGCATGCTCGAGTCGTCAGACTTTCTGTGGAGGTACTCTTCCCTCGAGCGATCTCTGAATCCAGTGGATGACCGTCTATCATCTCGGTAACCACGTCCCCTGTCTCCGTAGCCTCCCTTTTCATCGGAGTAATTATAGCGGTTACTGTAATCACTACCACCATATCCTCCTTCGTGGCTGCGTCGGCTTGAAGTCTGCATGCAAACCCAGAAACACACACACATTACAGACTCCGCCTCGGATCTTGTGTGGAAAGCTGAAATACTGAAACAGAAGTAATCATTGTCCATGTTCACATTGCACAAACAAAAATACAGCAAGCCAATCTTCAATGGCATTTCAGTACATCCCAGTTAAAATAAAAAAAATCCACATGATGTTCTTTGTTGATTTGGGAGAACAGAAGACAATTTATAAGCATATCTCTGCAAAAGAAATGGAGTTATGATGGTAGTCAAAATAGCCTCCACTGTAAACATACAATAGAAGGAAGGTTCTCAAGGACATTCTTCTTAGCTACAGACTGTTGTCTTAGCTCAGTTTGACACTGCATCCATAAATGCTATAACGATGATCTACCTGCTATTACCACATCAAATACCCATATTCTCAATATGATCCAAGCTTGAAATGTATTTTTAACATTTTTACTGAAATTCTTCAGAATACTTTGTTTCATGCACCTGTAGTTTATGGTTCTCGGAATGAACTACAATGTGCTTACTTATACTTCCCTTTACAAATTACGCAGTGCAATTCTCAGCTCTTACTATTTTTCAATCCCTGTCAATTATTTCAGTTATGTACTTAATTTGAGAGCTCTAATTTTGTTGTGCTACTTAATTTTGTTGTGCTACTAATATTTCATTGTCAGTAGAAAACTATCCAATAAATGAAAAGTTGATGGATGGGCCAGCACAATAGCAAACATAAAACATGATCACAATCAAACATTCAGTAGATATGTGGTAGCAAATTTATAGTCACAGTGCGTTAGAATCAGCTAGACACCACTGACCCTAAAATACGCACATTTCATAAGCAAATGTAATTACATTTTGCACACGCTTACTTGTAAGCAAACTATTTCAGAAATTCAGTGCTGAATAGTTTTTGGAATTTTTCAGATGGTATGATTTCATTCCCTCTGTATGTATGTTTGTATCAATTCAAGTAGGCACAGTAGTAATGCTCTGACTTATTTTCAACAATTGCTTTCAATGTAAGCTGCTTATAGGTTAAAAACTTTATGAAATATTTATGTGCTTATCATTTAACTCATGATGACAAAACAGTGGCTACACAAACTTTACAGCCAAATGTTTATCATTATCATATTGACAGCTGGTTAAGACAGGTATACCTATAACATATTTAGTTATTGCATGCCACGAGTGACGTTCCAAATAATGGGCCCTAAGAAAACTACACAATGTGTGAAAACTAAAAACACTATTAAGTGTGCACAACATACTGCTCACAAGCATAATAAAAATAAACTACTATATGTGCAAATAAATAAAAAATGATACCATATAGTTTCACCATATTAAATATGTGATACATGTTACACCTAGCCATTAATACTATAATTTAACTTAATTGAAAATAACTTCTGCTTATAATGTAGTCCTCTGCTCTCACACAAAATGATTTCAACACTCAGTTTTCAAACATATTTTAGTAAAAATAAGTAATTCAACGTTTCCATATTCATCACTTAGATGAACATTTTTCTGCCGTCAGCAAAGAAGGATAGAAACACTACATTATGATTATGATCATTTCAATTACTAGTAAAATGGTATATTAGAAATGAAATACCCATTTATCATTTTTATTTGATAAAACAATTTAATGCAATTGTTAAATCCCGAAGAAAAAAAATGGGTATTTTCTTTTTTACTAGCGCATTAAAATTGGAAGTCAATATTTTTGCCCTATTAATAAATGTAAATCAATATTTTCCAACCAGAAATAAGTCAGTCTTGTCACTTCTTTAAGAAAAAATTAACAATTTCATAAAGTATGCTTTGTGAGTGAACTGTGAGGGATTTCCTTCAATATCAAAAGAAGACTAATTTTTACAGTAGTTTTCTTGTAGAAATATTTTGCAACTAGGTTTTTCGTTTATTTGAACACTGAGGGAGATTTTGACCCCCTTCCTGGCAAGCCATAAAACCATTCTGAAAAAAATTTTGTCATACAAAAATATAAAACAACATACATTGGTGCAATGAATTACAGCAAGATCCATGTGATGCTGTAGATTAACAGCAGAAATGCCAATCATTTGCAAAAGTTATAGGTTGTATCTTCTTTAAAAATCTGTAGTGTTCATTAATTTTCACTAGTGACTATATTCAATCNCCATTTATCATTTTTATTTGATAAAACAATTTAATGCAATTGTTAAATCCCGAAGAAAAAAAATGGGTATTTTCTTTTTTACTAGCGCATTAAAATTGGAAGTCAATATTTTTGCCCTATTAATAAATGTAAATCAATATTTTCCAACCAGAAATAAGTCAGTCTTGTCACTTCTTTAAGAAAAAATTAACAATTTCATAAAGTATGCTTTGTGAGTGAACTGTGAGGGATTTCCTTCAATATCAAAAGAAGACTAATTTTTACAGTAGTTTTCTTGTAGAAATATTTTGCAACTAGGTTTTTCGTTTATTTGAACACTGAGGGAGATTTTGACCCCCTTCCTGGCAAGCCATAAAACCATTCTGAAATAAATTTTGTCATACAAAAATATAAAACATACATTGGTGCAATGAATTACAGCAAGATCCATGTGATGCTGTAGATTAACAGCAGAAATGCCAATCATTTGCAAAAGTTATAGGTTGTATCTTCTTTAAAAATCTGTAGTGTTCATTAATTTTCACTAGTGACTATATTCAATCAAAATCATATACAAATTAACAGCGCTACAAAAACAGTAAATGTAAACCAAAGAATGTTTATTCTCATTCCCTACAGCTGTGATTTTTATCCTTTTAAGAAAATTCAGAATTATTTTTTAATTGTACAAATGGTATTTAATAACAACCAGTTTGGTCTGCTGCAGGCTCCAGCCAGCTGTAGGTCTANTATTTTTTAATTGTACAAATGGTATTTAATAACAACCAGTTTGGTCTGCTGCAGGCTCCAGCCAGCTGTAGGTCTATGCACAGTTAATTTATAGTTTCGTTGAAGTAAGCCCTCATTTAAATACAATTTTCGAAAACTTTCTTGGACTGTGGAAAATTGTATATTTTGATACCTAGATAGGCTACATTTGAAACAATTTGACGGTAATAAAAACGTGGAAAAGAAGGAAGTTTCAAATTCTTAAAATAGGCCTCTCTCTAAAGAGTTCAATCGTGTTTGCCACCATTAAAAGCCAGATATGAAGACCTGTAATTTTCATTCTCGTCAATTTCAGTTTTTTGCAGCAGATAATGAAAACTTCCTATTTACACAGAAGTGTATGTCAAACATTGATTTTCGTAAACGCAAGATTATTGCTGCTTCTTTTATAGCAAATGTATTCTGTGTATCATATCCTAATAAACGTATCGGGCACATTACATGTTTTAAAAGTCACATTTAAAAGTCTTTGTTGTGACTCTTAGTGCCCTATCAGAATTCACAATATCAATTTTAAATCAATTCATCAGCAAAAGAGCTGCGTAACATAACATCAAACACGCCACTGTAACGTCCCATTCGATACTCCCGAATCTCCCTTGTCAAAAATTGCTTCAGCTGCAACTACTGCAATCAATTTCTCAAAACGACTGCATTTCAACTACCGCACACTATTAAATATTAAGTTTCTTTACCAATACTGCAGAAAATTGATTTTTATTTCACTCAAATAAGAGAAATTCACTAATATTTACCATTTTTCACACTGCCAAGAATGTGATTTAAACACTCCTTATCCTAAGTATACATTAGAAAACACATTTTATAAAACTGGAAACTTAAAAATCCGTATTATTTTAGGAGTATCCGTAATTCCATAGTGAGGTCGGGTAAATTGTATGAATTACAGACAATTTGTAATACTTGGCACCTCTGCATATATACAGATCACACAATACGATGTACACCCTGCATGTTGTGTAAAGGAATTAGTGATGCAAAGTGAAATCAAGTCAATGCATCCTATTCCACAAGGGCCACAGAGAAAATTATACTAGCATGACAACCATGTACATTGTTATTTACAACTCTTAGCTTTATGATTTGATTGCAATAAAACAGATCAACATTTTGTGATAATCTAAGTAAACATCTTTCCTTATGTGAAAATTTAGCAGGTTAGATAATAATTCTATAGTGTCTTCCACGCAGAGAAAGCATGTTGTCTAGCATATACAAAGCACACATTCAGAATGTGTTAGAACCTCGCAGCTATACAGTCAGCAATACAACAAGACATTCCACCATACAGGCGAGACAATGTCCTGAGGCACATACCNACCTCGCAGCTATACAGTCAGCAATACAACAAGACATTCCACCATACAGGCGAGACAATGTCCTGAGGCACATACCACCACGCCTACTTCAACTGCCCACGTAGATAAGCCAGTGCTTGGGCAGGTAGTAATTGGTGCAAATGGAATCCCATCATACCCCATACATTTTCAGGAGACAAATCCGAAGATCTGTCATGCCAAAGAATGGCGTTCACGTCTTTTAGAGCCTGTTAGGCGATACGATTTGTATGGGAACGAGCATTACCGTGCTGCATAATAACTTTGGGTATGCTGCACAAAAGTGGGTGCAGAACCTCATTGACATCACTACACTCTTCATGCCTTCAACAAACACGAGCTGTGACAAAGTCAATTGGTAGCACCCCATTGTGGTGCATCTGGCAGGACCAGTACCTACTCTAAGTGACATAAGCTGCATTTATTTATGCCTGCATACATGTCACAGTGGTGACCACATGGTCAAGATGAATAATACAAGAACCGACCATCCAGCTTCATGCAGTCTAACCATACGACCCCGTTAAAATGGGTCCGAGTGGTGATATTCTTCACAAGCACAATGCCAGGGCATACTGATTTGCCTTAACACACACACTACTGCCTTTCCACCCTGTAGTATGGGCTTTTTAAGTACTGGATACTGGCCAAGAAAAAAATTCTGCAGCCAGGAAATTACACCTTTCATATTTGTCACAAATTTCCTGATTTGTGATTTTTTGAATTAACTTCCACTTAGCTAACTATCATTAGGAGATTGGATTGAAATTTTTTTGTCATAAACAAGTTGCTGCTTGTGAGCAAGATCTACCAGAGCACCATTGGTAAACTTTTTTGTAGATGTACAGGGTTTCAAGAGTGTTTGGGAAAGTGGCAGGTTGTGCAAACTGGCTCATTTTGCCTACAGGCAGGTAAGACTTAAGGTTTGGCAACAAGACATTTTTCCTGAAATCTCGTGGATTTCTTGATGTGGCAAGATGCCTAGCAAAAAAGGCTATTGCAAACAACCACCTATGATTCTTCAGAATTCTACAGGACACAGTGATCAGAAAAATTACGTCTATTCTNGGGGGGGGGGGGTGTGTTTGTGTGTGTGTGTGTAATAGTTTACCTATGAAGCAGGCTCATTTCTCATTTGTTGTTGGGTGAACTGTCAAAATGCAGTGCTTTTTTGGCATGTTGTATTCCAATCATATGGAGGCAATATCCTGACAAGGTTAAAAAAAGGAAAACAAAGTTTATACAGTAAAGTGCAGGTAAACTAAGCCCTGCGGTTACAGCTGAGAAGATGACTGTTCTGTTTCCAGAGTAAGACAAGACTACAAGAGGTAGGTTGTAATACCCTAAATTTGTAGAAGTAACTATTGCTAATATAAATTTACCATATTTACTCGCATATGGGCTGCACATATTATGCAAATTCTAAGTGGCAAATATAGGGCACCATTTATATGCAAGTTTCTCCATTCTGGTGTTGAAATTAATTATTTTTATTTTTCTTGGGCGATTCAGTACGTATGTAAACAATTAACCTGTGTTGGTTTTTAATAAATACTTACTTAAAATTCTTGCTTGTTTATTTAAACCAACAGGCTTAAGATTTAATTAATAGCAACTTATACATGTAAATTTATGATTAAATATTCACTTCAAAAAAACATAATTTCTTGAAATTGAGAAAATTAAATTTCATTTTGACGCGTGACGCATTCTGACATGTATATTAAACAAGACTTCCCCACATCACCCCACGCAGGGTTAATACCATGGAATTGCTACCAGAACCTACCAGCATGCCCCTAGACAAGGAGCAAACACAGACACAGCAGCCAAGACAGTCTTCACCTTTACGTTAGAATTCACTGTTTACATAGTATGTAGATTGGTCACATTGCCTGTCAATCTTTTCGTGACTTGAACAAAACATTACTCGAAATTCGTGACTATTTGTAGAAATTGTAACTTTTCCAAGACTTTCGTGACCTAGTAGACATCCTGTACTAACCTAACCTGCAACCTCCTATAATAATCACTGCATTAAAAAAGTCTTGCATCTGTAACTTTATGCCAAATTCAGTTTACAATAAAAAGATCATAAGATTATTTGACATAGTGTCAGAGATTAGTTTTCATTCTCACCAACCTACAAGTGCAGTTATTGCATAAGAAAAATAAGAAAATATGCTTTCTAACCATCCCCAACCTACGATTCCAGTTCACACGTAAGAAGAAAAGTGTAGTCAATAAAACACAAAAAATGCTGCAGGACAACAATATTAGTAACTGCACCAGTTGACTAACCGAGTTGGTTTGCAGTCACAGTCTTCAAAAACGATTGACGCGCGCAATCTTTGGCTAATGTACTGTCTTTTATGAATGGACGTTAACATAAATAATATAAACAAATAATCTAAAATTCACTGTCAATGTTTTCACCACCAATGTAATAGTTTTACGAAACGTTTGGTTGCATCAGTCAAATTGATCTTGTTAGTGTCTCGTGCTATGGTTTTTTTTTGTTGGAGGCACACCAATGCTCTTTATATTTATATTATAATACTTGCACCTGCAACATAAACGTTATGAAAATGTAAAATTCTCCCCAACATCAAAATTAAATCAGCACCTTTTCTGATAATCTAAAAGAACACAATTTTAAGTTTTAACGTCCCATTCCATACTATTAAATGTCTTTCCGATTAGCGATCAGCACAAACTCCCGCAATTGATCCCCCGAACCATCTATGTTTTTATTACTTTACACATGAATATTAAACAATTATTTCCTGTTTCCATGAAACGTTTCAAATAACTAAGGAATATTGTTACAATCTCATTATTTCGTGCCTCGTGAAAAACAAGTGTCCCAATGAATAATTATTTTTCTAACATACTGTTTCACCGGATGCTACTTTTTTTTGCTGATTTACAACCCAATTTTAGGCTAGTTTTGATATTAATCAGTGTTGATGTCTCCATTTCTAAGGAATCTCTTTACTTGAAACATTTAAATGTATACTTTTCATTAATAAACAATGCGTTTTCTTTTGTTAACAATAAACAGCATTATCATCTGTTGCAGACTGAATGATCTGATGTAGATAATAGAAACTTTAATTTTTCAAGTGTGAAAAGTATTTCAAGCCGATCTCGAGCCGGAAGCAGGTATTCGGCTCAAGCTCAATGTCTGAGTACTCCGACCTCCAATGGTTCCCCAAAAACACGGTTATTTCGAGAGTCTTGCAATTGAGAGTTGACTGTATATAGAAATCTGGCAAATTTTACAGTGATTTTCAGTAAATGAGTTGGCAACACTGGGTGGAACGTATCGCTTGTCGAACTGTCACAGCCCACGTACAGGTACTGAAAACATACAACTAAAATTTTTTAATCTTGGGAAGGAACAGGAAAATTGGCCCCCCTCCTCATTCGCACATGCACATTGGTTCAATCGTCGGGCCAGCGGTAGGGTCCCATTGAGGCCTCGTTCACTTTTCGCTCCATCTTCGTATCAGCAAGTAGCGCATTTTATCGCATATAAGTCGCACATTTTATTTAAAAATTTTAATTGAAAACTTGGGGTACGACTTATAAGTAAGCAAAATTCCTACAGCCCCGCACTAACTTCTCATTTACTCCGAATTCACGGCCCGCTGCTTGATTTCCAAACTCTTCAGCGAACAAAATCACTTTCATTTTGAAACCTGCGGTGTNACGGCCCGCTGCTTGATTTCCAAACTCTTCAGCGAACAAAATCACTTTCATTTTGAAACCTGCGGTGTAGATACATAGCTTTTCCATCAAGAAACTGTCGCACTTCTTCACTGCCACAACATCAAAACAACACTACGTGCGGCGCAAAGACGATATAAGAGAAAGATGTGTAAGTCACGGCTAACATTTGGTACTCGAGAACCAACGCTAATGTGCTGATATCTCTTACACTCCACAGAAAGCTTTTGAAAATAATCGAACATCAGTTATTGAGCAAGAATCGATTCCTTTGATTCTTTTAAAATATTTTTTTCTGCTAAGGATTACGAAGTGAATTACATAACGGAAATATTCAAATGCCTTTCTATACTTTGTATGTTTATTTAAAACTTTGTAATGACGCAATATTCTGAATTTTTCGGGACTCAAGTGTAAAATTCTTTCGTGTTTGTGAAGCTTTGGGACAGCTTCGTAATATTTTTATCGTGTTTCAGTTTAAAGCCGTGGTGGCCAGTTTCCCGTCTTAGTTTATCAGGCGGACGTGTGCATTTGTAGGTTAAGGGGCGGACGTCTGCGTGTTAAGTTTTTATCAGGAGTCCTGGTTACAGTTTTCGTTTTGAACTTTGGAGTTATTGAAACCTCAGCATTATTTAGTTCCTTCAGCACAGTTTCACTGCGTCATCCAAATTTTATAAGAAACGAGAGGTNAGCTCGGGACACGTGCAGTTTTAGATGACGCTGCTGGCAGATGCCGGATGCCGGGCGCTTATCGCAGGAGTAGTTCCTGCGGAGCAGTTAGATAACGAGGGAGAGCGTACGTTGACAGGCCGTTATCTCTGGAGAGGGGGGTGCGAGACAGANCGCAGGAGTAGTTCGTGCGGAGCAGTTAGATAACGAGGGAGAGCGTACGTTGACAGGCCGTTATCTCTGGAGAGGGCGGTGTGAGACAGAACAAATAGGCGTCTGTCTGTTGCCCTCTAGAGCAGTCTTCTTCAGTCGTCAGAGAGAGATACTTCGGGGCAGTCGCCCGTGAGGGCAGGTCAGAAGAGTAGTCGTCGTGGTACAATGATAGCGCAGATCGCATCAGGTGTGACGTGAACCCCCACATCGGCCACTAGACTGTACTATTTCATTTCTCAGCCGGTGTGGGAGGTAGCAGCAGATATTCTTTATTCGGGCTAATATTCATGAGACGTTAATACACGGAAACCACTGTGGCGCTGTTTTTTGTACTTTGATATTTATCTGTAAGGTTCGTACTCTGCAATTTGGACTTCTTCTGTGAACTGTGGTGCTGAGTGTTAAATAAATAGTTAAATAAACAAAGTACATAACAAACTAATTTGGAACTTCTTCATTCTTAATTAATAATGTTCAATTCTATGAGTCTCGTGTTTCTACCCTGAGCAAGCCGTGGCAAGTAAACAGTCGACAGTGTAAGCGGCGAAAAGTTACAATATGGCGCCTAACCTTTGAGGCTGCTATATTATTAAATATACGCTTGTAACAGAAAAGACGGATCTTTACAATATGGCGCCAAACTGTGCGGCATTATAATAATTCTAGTGTGGAAGTTCATTCCCACAACGCAACTATACAACTTACAAAGATAAACTGCAGAAATAATGGTAAGGTTTTTGCTTTTAACATAAATTGTTAGAAATACTTAAATTAAATTACATGTTTATTAGTTATTTCTTTTTTCCAATAAATATATAAACTCCGGCAGTCAAGGCAGCATCTCGAGTGCTATATCAGAACATTCCAGACGAACTACGTCCAAAAAAACTTGCGACACACTGTGTCTGCGCTGTACGCTTGGCAACACCGCTTGCTTGCAAGGACACACGTGCCACACGACCTTTGCCAAGGTCGCGTCAGCCACCAGTGGCGCAGGCCGTGTTGTACAGGATTTACAACAACGATAAGCGCAACCTATAAACGATAAATATATTTTTTTTAACACCCTTTGAAAATAATGGTGCAACCTATATGCGATAAAATATGGTAGTTGTCTAGTTACTTATCTGCTGTGAGGTAACTCCCTGATCGGACAGGCACCGTGGAATATTTAGTTAGGCAGTAAGCATTGTGTAGTATTCTTCCAAATTCTGTTTGACCTACCTACCATGGAAATTTTCTTTGGCTTGAATGACATGTAGGGTTATGTTGTTTCTATTGAATGATTGGGGGTAATATAAAACGCCACTGTCATACTACTGCCATAAATTTTTTTGTTCAGTTTCGCTAAACAAACAAGTTGGGAGACGTGTAAGCAGATCGGTTGAGCCAAGAAGCGGCACCTGAGCCAGCGCTAAGACCACACCCCACAGCCTAGTAACCCAGGAATAAGCAGTCTAAAACCCCCAGGCAGATTCCCAAAGGGCTAGAACGAGCATTCTAAGGCGACATGGTGGACCCGCAAAGGGCTTAGGCACCTGACCTCTGGGAAGAAACAAGAAAAGGATTTTGCCTAGTGCCCTTGTCAGAAAAGGTTGAACTAAGCCAGTGTATATAAGGTTGAGTAGGCCATAAGAACAACAGTCTATGCAAGAAACCTGACCAGTCCTGTCACGCAACTCCAGTACTCCCAAAAGAAGACATCCACCAGCCTACCGCCAAGACCCAGTCTGTTCAACCCCCCTCAAATACCACTGGTTCCTCAGTGAGCAACCTGCCACCAACTGCCATACACACTTGCTGTCAAAGAAATGTCTCTGTAGACGCCGACAGAGGCGCAATCCAACCGGTATCAGACACTAATCTGTCGCACAACCAAACCAGATAAATACTGTGATCCCCAGAGTTCACGATGTGAATTGAAGTTAAGTTTATCGTTGAGAACTCACATCCTACTTCCAAATAAAGGTGATTGTGCCCTAGGGGGAGAACGGGGCCTGTACTACTTCCGGTAGCACACAGGAGTGGATGTCGGACCACTGAATAGGTAAACCTACTGGAGTGACCGTCGAACATGACTCCCAGTCAACCACATTAAGGTACACGTACAAACACCTCGGGGTCTGGCAGTGTATATATTCTGGATGCTCGACATCCTCCACTGCTTTCTCTGACAGAGAAATCTGCAAGCAACAAAACTGTAGACCGACTTAATCAGTGTTACACAAAACCACAGTAGAGGGAAGGAGACAATCTCAGAGCACGTCGATGTAACTCACTCCTGACCCCAGTTTTCAGGCTCAGGCCATACTCCACCCATAAGGGCATACATAGGGCTGAAGTTACCAAGTGAACCCAGGCACATATGGCTCTGGGACTGGACGCCCAGTGTATGCCAANGCTCAGGCCATACTCCACCCATAAAGGCATACATAGGGCTGAAGTTACCAAGTGAACCCAGGCACATATGGCTCTGGGACTGGACGCCCAGTGTATGCCAAACTCTGAGATCAGGCACGGTGTGCACAACATCATGCACTAACACACCCCGAAAATGCTTCCGCAAGACCTTTTTGAGCCGTCCACTAAGGGGCCGCAGTAGCTTGGCGGGTAGCCTACTCGTCTCCTACCAAGGCAAATCGGGTTCAATCCCGACCAGACCCTTCCCATATTTTTTAATGTGGGAAACGTGCCTGACAATGCCGCTGGTCAGCTGGTTTTCTCAGGGATCTCTAATTTCCTCCGCCCTTTCATTCCGGCGCTTGTCCATACTCACCTCAGTCACCCTCATCGGCTCTCAACTCACTGCCACCACCGATAACTGGACCAGTGGTAAAATAAGTGACAACATTACTGAGAATCTGTCCCTATTATAGTTATTACACCTGCAGTCGTGCCAATTGTTTGTGTCACAAATTATTTTTGAAGAGTAACTCAGTTTCACCATGCGGCACTAGCAACCTATGGTTCCGAATAATGTTTCATAACTTTAGAGATGGGAATTTTTAGCATTTAAAATTTCAACATTTGGCATTTTGAATCTTGCATTTTGGATCATTTGAAACTGATATATGTAGCATTTTGCATTTACATAAGTACAGAGTTCAACTTGACACCACAAACTACAAATTAAGAATGATCAATCTATGTAAAAAGTCGTGTATACTCACTTTCAACATGATACTATTCACAAATCAATATTGTTCCACTTTCATGTCAGCACGTTAAAATTGGAAAAATAACAAAAAATATATAAACTGTGTGTGTGTGTGCAATATATTCTGTATAAAACACACTCACTGCAAGAAATTACAAAGACTACAATGCAAAGTTGTAACTGTGACAAAACAAACGGTGTTCACATTTATACAATGAAAGCAAGCATGGAACATGATTGTATAGTCTCTTGTCATCCTGTAGCAGCGATATGTTAAAATGATGATGCACTTGCTGAAAAATCTTTCAGCATCCACACTGTAGGTGCTCACACACTCTTCAGAGCAAGAAGCATTTNGATGATGCACTTGCTGAAAAATCTTTCAGCATCCACACTGTAGGTGCTCACACACTCTTCAGAGCAAGAAGCATTTAAAGACTATCAACTTCAGAGTAAAAAGCATTTGAAGACATCAACTTCAGAGTAAAANTCAGAGCAAGAAGTATTTTAAGACTGTCAACTTCAGAGCAAGAAGTATTTGAAGACATCAACTTCAGAGCAAGAAGTATTTGAAGACTGTCAACTTCATTGTTGCTACTAAGGTTAGAAACAAGATTATCATGAAAATTTTCATAGCCTTTTATGAAATCATCTATTGATGCCTCTGAAATAAATGGGATCTTATTCTTCAGTATCTCTAGTGACTCTGCATTTATCTTCATGTCCTGAACTGCCATGTAAAATTCATAAGTTTGGTTTCCTTCTTGCATGCGAGTCCTGTTTTGCAAAGCACTTCGGCATGCTTTGTCTTATATGTTAATTCCGTTTTTCATTGGTGGTTACATTTGTAAACAAATTTTCAACTTTCTAAGTTTCAGAAGGTAAGTCACCATGAGCATACCTTTCTCAAGACGAAAGTACCACTTGGAACCATCAACTGTGGTTATCAGTGCACCTATCATAGCACACACCTCAGATAAAAAGTGTGATCTATATCTTCAGTTGTGTAAATGTCTGTCCTGAAGCATTGTTACAACATCTGATGTGCTGCAGTGTAGTTCTTTTGCAGCATTGTTAAAAAAACAAACTAAAGCATCAAAATATATGTGCAGATATTGTACAGCCTGAAACCACAAATTCCAGCATGTTATTACTGGTACAGGAAAAAGAAGAACTGGAAGAGAAGTATAACTTTATTTTATAAAGTTCAAATAAATGTGTTGCATTTTTCGTGAATGCAAAAATGCCATTTTTAGTTTTGAAACTAGGTTCAGACATGAAAATTCCTTGAGATTGTGTGCATAACACTGAAAATGATGTAAATAACCTCCAATAATAGCTTGTAGTGTTTGAAAATATTTTGCCATGTATTGTACCGAATCTGAAACTAAACCCAAAATGTTGTGGTACTAAATGTAATATTACAGTCCATTATTGCCTGGCTGCAGGAAGTCTCATCTGCAGTGTCCAGAAATGTACACTTTGACAAAAATACTTCTTGTTGAACTGTCTTTGTTCTCAGCAAAATTGGAAAGAGACAACCTTTGCTGTCAGATGTTTCATCTGCAATTATGACAATAGTATGATCATTTATGGCAGCTTTCACTTTTAATTTCATGTACGCCCCACAGGTTGACACATAATCCTATCGGAGCGCACTTCCAGAAGGCAAGTCTCCTGAACCTGGCACATACCTGTAAAAACAGAAGAAATTTTTTTTTTTACATATATCTCTATATAGTTAAGCTATTTATAACAAAAACCCGTCTAACAAAATTTCTGTTTGGTCAGGTAAAAATTGTATATGATACAATGCATTTGCTACTCTATTTTTCCCTCTTCGGCAGAAAACCTCTTTATAACAAAGACTGAAAAGAATGATTGTATATACTTCCCTTCTATATTTCTCCATTTTTACGAAAATTTTACTTAGAACTGTAAAAAAAAAACAATTTGTCACATATTTTAGATTTAAAAAATATACTAAAGTTATGTTATTTGTAGAAGCTGTACTATCTCACTTTGTGTGTATCAAGTATTTTTGATCAGAGAGTTTTTATTGCTTATTTTAAATTTAAGAATTTGGAAATTTTTTGTTTACAGAATGTTGAGCCAAACAAGATTAGTGGCATAATTTTTTCTATAACAAAGATAATTAATAGTGGCAGTAATGGTTTACTGTACACGTGTTCAAAAGAAAATCCATTTACAGTAGAACCCTGTTATAACATTCCTGCATATAACACCATTATTTCATTGTCCCACCATTTCTCTATAAGGCTTAATGTTTTCATTTCTTGCATATAAATATGTTCCGATTTTCATTTCCTGCTTATATCAGTATTTGTTTAATTCCTTGCAGAATCTCAAATGCAATTTTTCTCTTAAGTAGAATTTCAGACATAATAACAATGCAGTAGTCTACAGATACATAAAATAGTATATACTTGAAATATTAAGGATTTTAGAGGTGATGGTCTTGGAAATTACGAAGAAAACTACAAGTAGATGAGTGAGCAAGCATCCAGAATGCATGTAATTGTGCATTAATTGATGAAGCAATGTACCATGGAATTCAGATCACTGATAATTTTGCATCAAATGATTTAGAGGAAGATGTTTAACTTTGACTAACTATTTATGTATAAAAATTGTTACATAAATTAGAATTTTGTTTGTCTTGTGTCCCTGCAGGTATAATACTATATTTCCTGCATATAACATTTTATTTTACTGACCCCTTGAAAAATGTTACAACAGAATAGTTTTCTCCAATGAAAAAATACAAAATAACCAATGCAATTCAATTTCAGAAGCAATTAGAATGAAAATTGGCTGCATGAATAAGGAAAAAACACGTAAATTACCTCTCAAAAAAGAACCCCGCTATAACAAATACACAAAACTTTGGCTCCTTCAATTTTGTTATACACAGGTTTTATGTATTTCTGTGCTGTAAATACATGTAGCATAAGAATTCTTCAAAATGTTTACAATTCTGTGGCATAGTTTGACTCTGATTTTCAGAGGCATCACGGTTCCGAAAAATGGTCTCGCAAAATTACTGCAGGCAGATTTGACCCCTCCAAAAACACAAAAAGTGCATTATGTGTGTTTTTTGCATTAAGTCGATTTTTAATGATCTCTGGTGCAAAAATTACAAGTTTTTTTAATGAAATATCTAATTATTTCTATAAACAGACTTCACCCAAATAAAATTATATCCCATAACATTATATAAGACTTTCCCTAGTCACCAAAAAAGCGTAACCACAGCGGTGCGCCCTCGTGCATACATGTAGACAGCACAATGTCCATATTTAAACATTTATCACACTGACACAGTTAGTTTTATTGTACAGTACAGGTAGGTGTGATAAATACCACAGAAGTGCCGACAAAGTAAAATATTAGCCGTTGATAAACTCTTATTTCCTAGATTAAAAACAATTATTTTGTTAAAGATTTGTACACAAACACAAATGGGTATACTGTTCATACCAACATAAACAATAAAAAAAAGTTCATGCAATAAATTAGTATATATGTACATACCTATGTGACATGTGACAGCCGGTCAGCAACGAAGTTCGACAAACTTCCATTTGTGCTGGTTAACACTCAATCACATCAGCTTTAAGTTTTTCCAGCTAAACATTCATGCGAACACGAAAAGGTACAGGGGGAAGAGGTGTGTCAAAGCACTAGCAGCGTTTTCTGTTCATTACTTGTATACGCACAAATGGAATTACACACGTTATGTAAATACAGTAATTTTTTAAACAGCACAGTAATAAAATGGCACACACTTTTAAATAAACATGCATAAGTGCATTGACCATTATTTTTGAAACGATAACAATGTGGCACAGTTCGGGGCAGAATTAGGCACATTTTGTACCGTTTTCACCAGAATATAAAATTATATTGTAAACTAAACATCTTGTGATCTAGAGACACTACGTGATCACCAAAATGGCAACGTATCTGTGAATGAGAGTGATCAATGTTGTTTGATAAACAACTTTAGCACTGACGTTAAACATTCCCAGAGTGAATACATCTGAGGTTGTGAGTACAAGGTAGCAGTTGTATCTATAACTTCTAATTTTTTTTTATATTGTTTACTTATAGTTGACGCCATTTTCTGGTTTGGATAAAACATATTGCTAAATGAGCAAGTGTTAAATAATTATTAGTGTAATCAATTAGAAAAAAAAGTTTGTCAGCATTGCAACTAAGAAAATTTGAACGTTGTCATTATAATGTGAATTTCAAATTAATGGTGATTCAGCACGCAAAAGTGCAAATTAATTCTGCTGCAAGCAGACATTTTTCAGTTACCGAAGCCAATGTTCGAGGTGGAGACTTTGTGAAAATAAACTGCAGTGTTCGCATTCAACAAGGAAAGTATTTTGCGGGCCAAAGAAAGGTTCAATGAAGTGGAAGAAGTTGTGCGAGAGAAGCACCAGAATGGACTTCCAGTTTCGTGGGAAGCAATTTGAATGAAGGCGGCAGAAACTGCAACTGCAAACAACATTCCTCAACGGATTTCAAAACAAGCAATGGGTGGTGCACACGTTTTATGCAGCGGCATGGCCATTCCTTGATACGAAGGACCATAATTGCTCAAAGGTTAACAAAAGACTGAGGATATAACTTGTGCAATATCAGCAGCATGTTATTCAACTTCGCCAGAAGAATTCTCATTTGCAGACAGAAAACGCAGACAAGACGCCAGTATACTTTAATATGCCTGCTAGCAGAACAGTAGATGTGAAAGGAAAAAATACAATTTTAATGAAAACATCTGGAAACGAGAAGCTTTCCATCACAGTTATGTTGGCCGTGTTAGCAGACGAGTGGAATCTTCCCCCATTTGTTATCTAGAAAAGAAAAAATTTCCGAAGGTGAAAATTGCATAGTGGCATTATTTTCAAATGTAATGAAAAAGGGTGGATGACAAGTGAGCTAATGTTGGAATGGCTGCAGATTGTTTGTAAAAGGAGACCCGGTGCTCTTCTGAAGCAGCGTGGACTGTTGTGTTTAGACGCCTTAAAGGGTCACTTGAAATAGTGTCAAGTCTGCCATACAGGACTCTAATACCGACCTTGAAATCATATCAGGAGGCATGACATCGCCACTCCAAGTGTTGGATGTTTGTGTGAAAAAAAAGCCTTTTAAAGACCATCTTCGCCACCAGTATCAAGAATGGTGGCTTGCTGGGAACAGCCCACTAACACCAACTGGCAAGCTGAAGAGACCTTCAGAGGTTTTGCTGAGGCACTGGATTAAAATGGCTTGGGATAGTATCTCACAAGGTATAAAACACTTTTTATACCATAAAAACTTAGCTTTTATTGATTTTAAACATGAGTAACTGTTTCCATAAGTCTTCTTGTTCTTTCAGAATCCATTGTGCGAGCCTTTAAAAATACTGCCTGTCTAATGCACTTCATGGCAGTGAAGACCATGTTCTATGGGAAGATGAAAATATTGCATCAGACAGAATGGAGAGTGTTTCAAGTGATAAATAATTGACACAGAACCGTTTTTCTAATACTGAATTCTTTTCTCTTTCTTGTACATAAAGTTTAATGACTGGTAAGCTTTTACCTATTTTACTTATATTAAAAATGATTTCCATGTGATACTTGACGAGTTTTTTTATCATCCTGGCACGTCAATAAGTATTTGTGGAAAAATTTAATTTTTCCCATTAGCAAAGGGCAAATGCACGGGAACAGTGCAGTACTAGAATGGCAGACACTTGTAAATAAGCATTCACAAGTTATGATTATAATGGTTACAGTCAGCCCCATTTATTTTTCAAAGAAATACTTATTGAAGGCCTGCTTCTTACGAAACGCCTGTACTACATAATCTTGAAAGAACTTTAAATTACACAAGTCTGACATGGAAGTGGAGTCAGTATTGACTAGGAAAGCATGTTTAGGCAGGCTTCCCTGGAGAACCTGGGCGTTTTTACGTCTTGCTCGATTACCACCCCCTTGTCAGACAACTGACGCCTGTACAAAATAGTCACCACGTTCGTCACAGACTGCCACCTCATCGGCGGCACAAACATACCCCTTGTAGGTGCAGTCTGAGGCAATCCTTCCACACCGCCTCATCGCACAGAACGTATTGGAGACATGCAGAGGTACTAGGTTGGGGCTTGTTGGACGGCCCGGGATGGGGCTGTCTCTATCACTTCCGCAAGATCGTCTATATCTTCTTCAACGTTCATGGTGGCAGATATGGGGATGGCTGGGGTTTCTTCAACAACGAAGTGGGCATGTCGGAAGCAGTCACGGATGACCTTAGGGCTGTCTCACCATGCTTTGATAGCTTGCATGGCCTTGAACACGTCCCACTTACGGTATCTCCGTCCAAGATCCAGATCATCGACGACACTCGCAGTGCACTTGTGTGAAAAGACTACCTTCAGAGCTTTGATTATACTCAGAGACTAAAGCACAATTGTGGAATAATTTTTGAACTAGTACAAATGGTTTCTTTAATAACAGCCTGTTTGGTCTGCTACAGGCTCCACCAAGTAGTAGGTCTATTGACCAAGATCTCTNCTGCTACAGGCTCCACCAAGTAGTAGGTCTATTGACCAAGATCTCTCATTTAAATACTACCCTTTTCGTCTGTGGAAAATTGAGCATTTATTTTGATGCCAAGAAAGGCTACACTGGAAACAATGATGGTAATAAACACATTCAAAAAGAAAGAAGTTCTTCAAATATGCCTACCTTGAATGAGTTCGTACCTGCAAACATTAAAGCCCAATGCGAAAACACGTATTTTTCATCCTCGACAATTTCACAGTTTTTTGCTGCAGATAACTGAAACGTGTCATGTATGGAAGATTATGTGTCAATCATTGATTTTCATAAACGCAACATTATTGCAGCTTGTGTTAGGGGTCGATGACTATATCTTGTCAGTTTCTGAATGTTTCCCTTAAACTTCTTTNCAACATTATTGCAGCTTGTGTTAGGGGTCGATGACTATATCTTGTCAGTTTCTGAATGTTTCCCTTAAACTTCTTTACTGATCTCAAAATTTTGGATAAGAGTGAAAATAATCCACTTGTTTGCACTCATTTTGCCAAATAAAAAATCCAAATTCGTAGCCAAAAAAAAGTGCGAGGGTCATCGACAAATCAAAAAGGACAAAATATAAATCCAGCGTAACCTGTTGTCAAAATTCAATACAGTCAATTCCAAATGCAATCAGAACTCTTAAAACAAAAAAAAAAAAAAGCCAAAATAAAAAACTAATTCAATAATTAAACAATGCGCACACAATAACTAAAATGGCACAGCAATCTCAACACCAAGGGCTGAAGGAATAAAGGTAGAGGTGAATAACACATGCTGTTATTGGCCGGCCTTGCTATGCAGACAATAGTTGACCATTGCTGTAGCGCAGTGTGGGCGAGTGGTAGAGGGGTGAGAGAGAAGGTGGGTGAAGGAAATAATCCTTTTGCGATGTCATGCGTCTTGCAGCACAGGGCCGGATAACCTTCAGGCATCGTGCGGTGCTCTTGCTTCAAAATACCACTGCCACTTTTTTTTAACTGAAAATTTTTTTTTTTTCCATCATGCGGCACACAAATTAAGAGAAACATTATTCAAACCTGTATATTTTATTGCAGTTAACCGGCAAACTCATTTTTAATCTGTTTTCATTGCTTTTTTTTACATTTTCTCAAGAATTTTTCCATTTTCCATTATTTTTTAGATTTTTTGACAGTTCCTGAGTATGGCCTCGTAAAATCGCTGCCTAATTTAATCCGGTGATAGTAAACACGGGGCACAGCCAAACTTTGATAATTTAATTTAAAAATTTGTATTGACAATAATTTAATTGGCTTTCAAAAACACTTACTTTGCAAAATACTCCTGCACAGTTGGATGATCCAACTTGTGGATAGGAATGTTTGAAAGAAACACATTTGTACTGTATCATAAACAAACATATTATTTTTTTCAGTTCTTACATTTTTAGGCATCTCAAAGACACTTTGCACTGAGGCTTGACAATTTACTGCTGTCCTTTCCTGATCTGTTTGTGAGAAGGAACATTTTTTGGCGGCCTAGTGGCTATCAAATTTTATGTGATTCTCAAGAACGTCTTTCTTTTTCCATTCTAGACAACGGTTACACAATTTGCAAATCAAAATGTCACTTTCACTTTTATAAAACTGTTCATTCATGTATTCTATAACTTGCTGCTGGATGGAAATGGTATTTCAACCCATTTTCAACTATCGAAAACATTCACGACCATGTGCACGTGAGGTATTTGTAAATGTCAGTCTAGGCTAACTATGGGGACACTGAACTCTCTTGAGAACACAAAGGTTTTCTTTTAGCTGCTGAAGGATCTATGAAGAAGAGGAAGTAGAGAACTCCACGATGCCTGTGGGGGGAGGAGAGATGTTGCAGTAGGACAGAGGGTTGGGTTGGGTTGGGTTGGATTGGATAGTAGAACTTGTTTTCAGAAGGGAGAAGGGGAAATAATGGGACGGTTTGGCCGTTCCGGGGTTACTGGTTGGCTGACTGGTGCGGAGGAGGTGGTCGTGGCATTTGAGGCCATATCCCTTTGGCTTCAACCCTCCCACTGCTGTTGGCTGAGTCGCTGCAAGATTACTGTTGCCACTGCCGTCCTTACAAGGTTAGTTCACATCATATCAGCGACACACTGTTGGGAAAACTGGCCAATAGACATGACTCATGTCAACATGTTGAATTTCTAAGAAATTTAGGGGGCATATCAATAAGTTTTGACAGTTGTTCATTTTGTATTTGTAGCTATGCTTGTTTTCTAATTTTCTTGTAAATAGGCTTGTAAATCACTATTTCACATTTTTGAGCATTTATTTTGCTACTAAGAAAAATTCCCATCTATTCATGATCTTTCGGGTGTCTGCATATGTATTTACCGTAGTCGTGAAACTCACCCATTTTAACTTCATGCTTGTCTCTTTGCACTTTTAACCCGTTTTTGTCTAGACTGGTTTTCGGACATTCATGTTATGTATTAATTGTTTTTGTATCTTTTGTAGGTTCAGAATGTCAGTTCCCTGTTTAACTAAGTGTTACATTTATTGTGCAGTATAATAGACTATACATTCATCAAACATTGCGCACATTATTCGTTTTTGGACACTTCGTGAATGCAAAACAATGCAGATAGTAGACAACTGTTACTGTCGATAGTATTGTTTAGATACTGCAGCATTTTTTCGTGTTCTATTAAACACCCTTATTCTTCTTGAGAAAGCATCTAGTTTTCTTATTCTTACGAAATTACTACACTTTTAGGTTGGTGACAATGAGAACAAATCACACACACACTCAAGACACATCACAATAACAAGGTCATAGATTGTTCGAAAAAATTAATTTGGAATAAGGTTATAGACACTATTTTAAAGGGATGATTATTATCAGAAACTATCGGTTGGGGGTTTCATTAGTTAAGAGTTTGAAAACGACTGGAACTAACTGTAGTCAAAAATAGTTGCAAATAAATAAGCTGCAGCACTTTTAACCAAGAGATTGAGTATGGCTCAGACGACGAAGGAACACTAGACTGAAACATTAAAATAAATACCAATTAAATTTCGCTTAATTTCAAGAACCAAAGTTTTTAATCTAAACTAAATATTTAATCATAAATTTACATGAATAAGTTGTTTTTAATGACATCATTAGGCTGCTGGTTTAAACAAACATGCATTTTGAGGTAATGTACATTATTTCTCAGGTCCAAAATCATGTCCGCATTCATTGTTTTCTTGCAAGAATTTTTTACTTTGTCGGTTAGCTGAAAAATAAGTTTTTGAGAATCCACATTACAGTACAACCCCGTAATCGCGAGCATGGTAACTGAGAGAATACAGTTATAACAAGGTCTTTTTGACGAAATCAAAAAATCAAAATAATATTCCATGAAAAAATTGTGACGGAGTAGAAACATGTATGGCGAAATTATGTGATGTGCGAGTTTCATGACCGTATGAAGCTCGCGTTTGTTACCTGCCTGCTGTAGCTCCACCCCCTACAGTCGGCCACTGTCGTGTCACAGTCTTCTTTCTGCCTTGCCACCTCACCTCCCTTACAAGCAGACCCAGCATGTTGCTCTAAAAATATAATCACACCCTTTCTTCATTCCTCTCTATCACCCAGGCTATCATGTTCTGCATTTCTCTAGTCCTTCATAGTCAATGGGCTTTCACCTGTGTTTGGATATATANATCACCCAGGCTATCATGTTCTGCATTTCTCTAGTCCTTCATAGTCAATGGGCTTTCACCTGTGTTTGGATATATATAAAGCTTGGATTTTCTGGTTTGATTTATTAATCATGATTTTGGATTTTTATGATATCGTGTTTCAATGGNTATATATAAAGCTTGGATTTTCTGGTTTGATTTATTAATCATGATTTTGGATTTTTATGATATCGTGTTTCAATGGCATTGCCAACCTGATGACTTGAATTTTTGCTGGTTTTAAGTAAGCCTCGCACCATGCATTTTCAACAATCATTTCCCAAAAAATTGTGCATGGTTTATTAAAATAAATACTGGTAATTGGTGGCAACATTTCATAAATTGAGTGTCAAACAAGAATAGTATATCACCATCATATGTTAGGTCAAAATTGTCATCACTGTCTTTATGCTAGTAGAAGTAATAATTGATTTCGTTAATTAACACATTTATAAAGTTGTTGGGAATAGTTTTAATTTCACCACGTCTAGGTAACTTAAAAAGACAATCACTTTATTTTACTACCAGACAGAGAAAAACAATGTCAAATGTATCTTATCACATTGTCTGTTCAGGAAGTTTTATTTCGTAACTTTTGATGAAGTAAGGAATCATATCTGCCAGTGCAGAAGGGTAGGGAGGTAACAATTTTAATCGCAAATATATCTTGGTATAATGTTCCCAGATTTCATTCATTAAAAATGTATAATTTCCCAGCGACTAGCTTTTAATTATTTGGTTTGAGGCAGTAGAGTGGTGGTGCGGTGGCCGAGTAATCAATTGCAGGACAATGCTGCGGTGGCTGAGTAATCTATTGCAGGCTGAGCGGCTATTCTTAGATGGAGCGGTCAGGTTTTCTGCTCATCTTGACACATCAGTGATTGTATATGTACTTATTAAGTATCATACCTACATGCTTATTTAAAGTAATGAATCATTGATATAACGGGTTTACCAGTTAAATAGGTTTAACACAATTTCAGGGTAATTTTTAGATTTTGGGGGTTAAAATCAGTCTAATTCGGGAACAGCGAGGACACTGCTATAACTAGGATCGAACTAAGAACCTTGACACCTCGCTGTAACAATTAACTGACTTTTTATTTAAGAGTAATAACTTATTTTCCTTGTTTACCTTATGTTGGCAGTTGTATGTGGACAATACCTACGNGACTTTTTATTTAAGAGTAATAACTTATTTTCCTTGTTTACCTTATGTTGGCAGTTGTATGTGGACAATACCTACGAATAACCTTAACTGCATATTGGTTTTCTAATTGATGAAACTCTTATTTGAATACATTGTAACATAAGTCAAACTCCTGTTTTACTTGGTTGACCCAATGTCAATATTTGGACCTGTTGTCCCATGTTTAACAAATGTAATAGTTCTATTCCCTCTAGTTGTTGCCACATTGGCTGACATTTATGTGCTAACAGCACAACATGGCTTGCCATGAAACACATTTATTTTTAAGTGCACTTTGTAGGTCTTCTTTTTTCTGTCACAACTCTCAAACGCAATGCACATTAACAGAACATCTTGCAGAAACTTTTTTACCATTTTCCTCTGCATATCGCACTGCTGTTATGATGCTGTATAACTAGGTCTCGTTTTCCCCATTTTGAAGCCACGTGTCTCGTAGCACTACCAGCCTAATACCGGTACACTGAACTCAACTTCCACTATGGGCTACAACACCACGTTTGCAAAAGTAACTTGGGTGNACAGCCTAATACCGGTACACTGAACTCAACTTCCACTATGGGCTACAACACCACGTTTGCAAAAGTAACTTGGGTGTGTCCATTCTCCGTTTCATTCTCGAGGGGTGGTGTTAACTGATACACAAAGGACGTTGTTTCTTGCCACAGGTGTTATACATAAATAATACATATATTTAATTTCTGTATTTCAGAATTATGATCGGTGTTATACACGTGCTGGTGTTATACTGGCGTAAATACGATTGTGTGTGTGTATATATAAATCAACATAATTTATTTAAGCATTTTCCATTTCTTATACTTTCCCCGCATCGTACACCATTTTTGTATTGTCACCTGAGATGTGTAAAATAAGGGTTCTACTGTAATACAACCCTGTTAAAAATGTACATACATACATACATTCTAATTAAGTTTGTTACAGTATTTGCGCACCCCAAGCAGAATTAAGATGTTCACTATAAAAACAGTTTGTTGGGGTTACCTGAGTCTGGGATATCAAAGTCACAAGCTTCTCAATTGCACGATACTACAAAAAATTTAAATTTTTTATTATATCAGGTTTTCCTTATCACATAAGGACTCAATATTTGCAGATTTCTCAGTAAATTATTTAAATGAATAAAAAAATTTAACTGGAATATACCTATTATTCAACACATTCTTATGAAATTTACTACAAATCTACAATACTTAAAATTTATGTTTAGAATAAAATAAATTATATTACAAGATAAAACATACTTACAAAGCCACCTCCTACCTGAACATAACCATGTTCTGTCCTCATCCGTTTCCTGGGAGAGTCAGGTGAACCATGACGGTCACGCGACTGATAACCAGGTCCATCCTTAAAACAACCAATATGATTACATTACTTCCAAATGGATAACTCATCAACACAATGAAAAGAGTGAAAGCAACAGAAACAAAAATGGGCAGATATAGATAATAGTGTAGACTCCACAATAAATAGGTGAGTAACAGGATTCTATGAACACGTAATAATAATTTGTTATAATCCATTCACGGTATCTTAGATACTTTTGAAAAGAACCTTTGAAAAATCACCCTAGGAGTTACATGTTCAATTGGTTATAAAAAAATGGTATATGGAAAAAGGTTTTGTCTTGATTTTAGCACTGAAGCACTATATAAATTGGTTGTTTTAAGTTTTAAGTATATTTTTTCAATAAATTTTAATAATTTGTTAAAAGTCCGTAAGAATTAACAACGGATTTTGAAGGGACATGTTGGTTATAGCTGAAAAGAAATAGTTCGTAGGTTAAATATTAATATGTATAAAT